>JARHVA010007472.1:175000-215000 GCA_037957365.1 Torreya grandis
TATTTTTATGTATATGATACAATTGGTCCTCAAAATATAAATCCTCATATTGGTCTTCCTAAGATAAGAAAGGAGTGGATTGAATTTCATGAAATATGTGATGATCGTCACTTCACACAAATGTTTTATCCAAAATAAGGTATAATAACTGAAGAGATGATGTTTTTTGCTACGAGGGAGAATATTAATGTTGAATTTATTCATTCTAAGTTGTCTCATGGTCATGTTATTATTCCTTCAAACAAGAAGCATATAAAGTTAGAGCCTATGATAGTTGGGAGAATTTTTTTCGTGAAAGTGAATGCAAATATTGGGAACTCAGTTGTGACAAACTCAATTGAAAAGGAGGTTTAAGAGCTACATCAACATGTGTGCTGAGTGAGAAGTAATGTACTAGAGGTTAGAGGATACAAGGAGGTTGGAGGTCTTTTAACAACCTCTCATCAGTCTCTAATGATGTAGTTGCAACAATATTTTGGTGACATATATAATATGATATGTTTTTCATTTCCACTTTGTGTTTTTTAGAATAAGAACATAAGAATATGCCTATTCAAGATATATAATTTGTGTGAAAATTCCAAGCATGATTACCTAACGTGAAGACATTGTGAAAGGACATAAAGTACTAGTGTAAGTAATTTCATCAATCTTGAAAGGGTTTGTGATAATGATCTAGAAAACCACAGGAGGTGAACAGTGTTTTGACAATAGTTATGAGAGCAACTACTATAGATATCCCACAACTAACTTATTTATGGATATGACCCTCAGCGACACATCCATTATGATCACATAAAGTAAATGTAGGATGCATTCCTTTGCATAATAGTGGTCATGTAAAATAATATTTCATTAGTAGTATGAAGAACTAAGTGTATGTGGTGGTATAAAGTTATGTTCATGCCAATTCTTGGGGTAAGATGGTGTTCCTATTCATGTCAAGGTTTGTGGTCAACCTGTAAAACTATGGGTGGAGTCAGGCTCTCTCTATATCAAGGTCATGAGCCACATAATTTTTAATGCTATAATTGATGAGCATATTGCATATAAAAGTGTGAATGTTTTTTTACCATGTAAAAACTATGGGGGGATATGTTAGGAAATCTAGCTTTTATATTCTATAAATCTAAGTATTTATCGAGATGTAAATATAGCTAGTTAGTTATTTTTTATATTGGAATATTATTATATAACAATATTATGATAATATATATTATATTGGTTTGTTTTATATATTGCTAGTAACAACAATATAATACCTATGAACTATTATAGGAGTTTTTGTAGGGATCTAGAATCCCTTATTATAGGAAACATTATCTTATATATTTTTATGTGTGTTTGAATGAATTAAATAAAAATTAGAGTGTTGAAATGTTTTTTTATCCTATGTTTGGCTCTTTGATTTTTTTGTGCTCAGATATGTACTAGCCTCATCATCAAAAACCATTCCTGAGGGATACACGCTCAAATTCCAATAGCAAGTTCGTACTACACACAACATTTATATATTAAAATTGAATTACTTGTGCACATTCTCAACATAATAATAATGCATAATTAACTTTTTCAACACATAAGGCCAAGGCAAACATTATTGGTTTAAAGATTCACAAAACTATCAAGTAATTCTACCAGCCATGAAGTCATATGAACTACTAATAAGTATTATCTTAACATAATATTTGGAAATAAAAGATGTATGTAATCATAAATGCATCATGTCTATAAATAAATCCTATCTCAAATAAGATTTAATATACCTACACTTCTGATTGGGGATACATTTATTAATCAGGGGCATGACTAATATGGGGATCCACTAGACCAGATTAGGGGATCACTTGTCATAATACACCATGCTATGAAGTGTTCCAAAGCTTACAGTCTAACACAATCATGAAACAACACTAAATGAGTCCTAGGTTTAATGTTCAATCTATTCTAACAACAAGAAAGTAAATCTAATCTAGTGCACTCCAAACTAAACTAAGCATACATAGAAGACATACACTCACATCAATTTATATGAAATCCTAATACATGAAATAAATAAGCACAAATACATTATCTATATACTCTTACAAAGGAGAAATAAAGTTAGGAATACTTACCTTGAAGATGAACCTATTGAGCCTCAATCTCTCCCTTGGCCAAGGTGCTTTGCTACATATTATTATGGTATGTAAGGATAAAAAATACAAATCAGCTCTAGCATACAAAATATATCTATGCATCCAAAATACTTCTCCACAAGATAATATTTGTATCTCTAGAGAAAGTATGTAACCCTAAGCTTTAGTCCTCAAGTAGAATGGTCAATAAGAAAATGTTCATTCACACTTATTTTCATTGCTTCTCTTTTTACAAATGGTTGGAAATGAATTTATATATATAGGCAGATCTTTCCCTAAATACTCTTGGAAATATTGGTTTTGTAGGGTCAACCTAGTCAACCCTATATGTTTTTGGGGATAATTTACTAGGTTTGAGCCAGGTTGGCCTAAAGGTTAACAAACCCAAAAAGTGAAAAATACCCCTAGACTATACATGGTTGACCCAATTAACCTAGTACATCTAACTATCCAAAAAGGAATTAAGTCAATAAAAGAAGGATGAAAAGAGTAAAATGATTAAAATAGTTAAGGCTAATAATAACAAGCTTAGGTTTAATGTTTTTACAATATGAGTTTATAGATGGCAAGTGGAAAAAGGGACAACAATCTTACGAAACTTCAATGGTCTACCCACCCCTTTCTTTATGCACCCCTTATGGGATGAACTCAGAGAGATTAAGACTCAATGGGTTCTTATGAGATACAAATTATTAGTAATCAATAAATTTCTGAAAATATTATGTGTATGTATGTGCCCCCCTTGAAGCTCATCACATGTCACATGACTACAACATAGGATGGTGCTTTCTGAAATAAAACATGATAATAAAGAATGTTGATGCTAATTGAAGTGAAGTAAGAAGTAAATAAGATAAAGGAAAGGATATAATTAAATTCATACCTTTACTTACCTTAGTGTTTCAGATAAATAAATATTCTTAAGAGATGTGAAGGCATCTAATGTTAAGAACACTAGGCGAACTTGTACAAGTTAGTGCAAAAAATAGCCAAAAATGATTTTTTTTGGAATATAGGAATATGATAATGGTTAATATTCTATATTTAATCATGAATCCAATGTATTTTATGGTTTTGAAAATGGATGAGTAAAAATAAAGATATAGATAAAACAAGGAATCTTTAAAAAAATTGTTGAAGAATTTGAATTGTTGAAAACTATTTTTTAAGTAGGGGAAAGAGAAGTCATTTGGTTATTTGGACTTGTGAAAGAGAGAAGAAAGATATTTGGAGACCAAAATAGATAGGATGGTGAGGAGACAACATGTCAGATATGGAGGGGCTCTAAGAGTGGCAATAGGTGGACTATAGGTATGCAACCATAAATCTTAGGCCAATTTTTGAGTATTTTGTTGAATTGAGTGAATTTTTAGAAAAAAATAATTTTTAGCATTTATATATGTCATCATGGAACAAAATTAGATTCTATAGGTATAAAATAGCAAAATGGGAAATGGGTTTAGAGGATTTAGTAAAAAATGACAAAAATGAATGTTTTTAGGAAAACGTAAGGGGTTAGTTGCAAAAAACAATTGGGTCAACCCAATCAACTCAGTAGGATAAAAATGGATAAAATCCACACTAATGACCAAATAGATGTGTTTTGACCCTATAAAAATTTCAAACTGTCAACCTAGTATAGTTTTCCAACTGATCTAAATAGACCAAAATGATAATGCAGTATTAGGGAGGGGAAAATAAGAGGGTTGACATAGATTTTTAAGTTAACCAAGATAAAAATAGGGAAAATTTGGTCAGACTAAGTTGACCAAAGAACCATAATTATATGAAAATAAATGAAAAAGGTTGAAATAAGGATATAATGGCCCAAAATGACCAAGTAAAGGAAAAAAGGACTAGATAGGCTAAAGATAAGTAAAAATGAATGAGTTAAAGTAGTTTAGGCTTATTTTTTATTAAATTTTTTAATAGAATGTATTTTGACTATACATGGCATGGAGGATATAATAAATATTTTATTTTTTCTTAGTTATATGTATGACCCCAGGTTTGGAGATTGGTAGACACGTCTTGGCTACTAGATCTATTAGAGCATCTAACCATAGGAGATAGAGATAGGCTAGTAGCTATAGGCTTAGGAGGGATACCTGACATGTGTAGGATTCCCCTAAGCTCAAATTTATTAGTCATGTTCTTTTTATGCTAGGAATTATTGACTAATACCTTTAGATGGGAGGTGGATGGGGATGTGGTAGAGGTAACTATCACACTAGAGGATGTGCATTCCATCCTAGGGCTACCAATGATAAGAGCACCAATGACTATAGGAATACCAAA
The DNA here is from genome assembly GCA_037957365.1 of Torreya grandis. Classification (NCBI taxonomy): domain Eukaryota; kingdom Viridiplantae; phylum Streptophyta; class Pinopsida; order Cupressales; family Taxaceae; genus Torreya; species Torreya grandis. The sequence goes on from JARHVA010007472.1 coordinate 179,437, forward strand.
AAGCTTAGAGGAGAGGAGACCTTTAGCCATGTGGGATATAGATTCAAATACAATATTAGGAGGAAAGTAAGTTAGCATTCTTGATGTTTATGTGTCATATATTTTAGATATTTGGAAGGTTATGATAAGACTTGTGACACAGTGAGTGTTATGTCACAAGTTAAAAGATAAGGTACTAGTATTCATGGTAGCCTTGAGTACAAGGATTCTACAAGAGGGCATACTATATGATGTAGGTTCCATCATTTGGTTCTAAATCATACATGATCTGTATGAGGTACTAGTCATAGGGTAAAAATCTATAAGACTTATCATATTATTAATAGCTTGGATTTATTGGAGGTTTCCCATGTATCAATTAGTTGAGTTACCCCATGTGGTCGATGATAGGTCACAACAAGTATGGATATGGAGAGAGGACTAGGTAGCATGGGTTGTGCCCCACATGCTAGCACTTCAGATTATGAGACATGTAAACATAGTATAGCAACCTTATGGAGACATAATGACTACATGGTTGAGTTAGTACATAGTTACACTAGTTGTAATGAGAATAGAGGCTATTAAACACTATAATTAGTGGAGAGATCCACATTCAGTTATATGGGTGCCAAGATATATGGGCTTACCTCATTTAGTGGCATCAATATTGATTATCAAATAATGGACTTAGCATGTGAGAGAGCTACAAAGGAGGAGGGGACTAGGTCCACTAGTGATAAGACTAATGCTCAAACCACATCGTGAGTGACCACGCAATGGGAAATCATGATAGGGAGAAGATTAGGAGGATAGGGATGTAGAGATAGTCGTACTAAAGATACCACCACTACTTCCATAGTAAAATGATTATGACCATTGAGGACATGGTGTTAATGGAGGTAGGGGGAGCAAGAGAGAGCGGAGACTATCATCATCCTTAAGGACCTATTAGGTGAGCTAAGGGAGTGCTTCATGATATAGAGTCCATTAAATCATAGGTTGAGGTAAATGTGAGCCATGATAGCTAGATTTGAGCTAAGGAGGTGACCTATAGAGGATGTGATAGGAGGTCACATAGATGGAGAGACTATTCTAGGTGGTCATGTAGATGGTGAGACCATACTGTACAAGACACAAAAAAGTAATAAAGATGATTAAATTATTACTTAAGTTTTTATTTTGAAATATAGACTCAAGGTAGATATTGTGAGATATGACAATGATCTAATATCTATATGGGTGTGATTTTTTAGGTGTAGCTAAGGATGAAGAGGAGAGATGGGGGTCTCTTATGAAGGGATAACTCTATGACATCCTAGATGAGACTCTATAGATGTATGACCCTACTAAATTAGAAGACCCCAATGTACCATCTACCCCAACTCAAGTGAGATGGTTTAGATTAGTAGCGGAGGTAGTGAGGTAGATACAAGCACATAGGGAGAGGATACAACCACTAATAGAGATGGGTGTATGCAAGATAAAGTCATGGTAGACCCTCGTAGAAGAGAGATTTGTGCATTTGGCTATAGTGATGTAGATGACATAGGCATATATTACGATGTAAACCTAGTTAATGCAAGCTCATATAATGATCTAGACTGAGTTGGTATAGGCACAAGTACAGATAATGAATCTATAGGGATAAGTAGAGGGATTAAGATCTTGGATGGCCTCCTTACAGTATAATATTTAGAGGATTTAGATTGAGGCCTCAGTAGGTAGTATGTCTAGGCCATGATATGGATAGGATATATCCCAACCATAGAGATAGAGCATTGTATATGGTTATATTTGTTGTATTTTAAAACCTATGAGATATATATATGATTTATAATTTTGGCATATTGTTATTATTTGTGTATGTTTTCATTACTATGGTTTTGGTTGTAGATGCTTTGGATATATTTCTTTCTAGCACATGTATTTAGTTATTTGTTGTATATTCTATAAGAAATATATGAGATGTGGTTTTTTTTCTAGCATTATGAAAAACACATGCATGGTTAAAAATAAATAGGTAAAAATACTTGGTAAAATATAATCAATAAAAAATGTTGTACATACTATTTCAAGTTGGAAAATGTGTAATAACAAGAAAAATGACTAAGTATAAAAAACCAAGAGATGGTAAAACAAGATGGTAAAAAGGAATTTATTCATAAACCAAAGTGAAATATTTTTACACCAAATTAAAATAAGTAAAATCATACTAAATCACATTGGTAAGTATGAAAACAATGTAATAAAATTTAAGGTATGTAAAAGAACACAAATGATATAAAAACAAATTAATTAAGTCAATCAATTATACTATATCACATTGGGAAGTATAAGAGAGAAAACATAGAAAATGATTGGTCTTAAATTTATCACACTAATTCAAGATAGGAAGTATGAAAAAATCAAGAAATGGTTGAATTCTTGCATGCACTCAAAAAATAATAAGATAAAAGAAATGAAAAAAAAATGAAGTAAGCATAAAACACACTAAATCAAGTTGGGAAGCATGTCAATTACATGTAACTTCATAATCAATCACATCTTATCTCATATTTGACACATGTAATTTTGTTTGTGACTTGTTATTATTACAAAATATTGTGATGAATGTTGGGTCTTATCTATGGTCTTACATTGTAACTCACAAAGAGAATACCACCGGGGTGGAAAAAAATTAGGACAGTTAGGTAACAAAGGATGTGGTTAATATGAAGGAAAAATATCATAATTTTTTAGGATGGTTAGGTCTTATTTGTCGTCTTATAATGCAAATCACAAATGAAATCCCAATGGGAGTGATTAGTAGACAAGACAATATTTCTCAAGAGGAAATATGACTGATATAGGCAGTGAAAAAGGGAGTGTAAAAATCAAGGCTTAGGCATCTTATGTGAAGACCTTAGGATATAAGAGGCACATTAAGGACATGCAAAGACACTAAGTGGCTAGTGACCATCAATGTACAAAGAAAACTTATTTTCTATAGACACAAAGCTTTGTAGGTAGATAAGCATGCTACTAAGATCAACTTATGAAGGTAGATTGCTACAATAAAAACAAAATGGACCTAAATTCCCACAAAATGTTCCCCATTATTTGGGACCCCTTGAAGAACCATCATTATACTAAAAATATTGGGTACGTGCATGAGAAAGTAGGTAGCACTAAAAGAGTTTTTTATTATCCTTTTATAATCTATTGGCCTACCACACCCTAAAGGACTTTGTCTCTATTATGAGACTAACTATGGAGTTTGATATTTGAATATAAGAAAGATATTTGATTTGAATCATGTCTTTTATTGTGATATGACTTTTAATAATATTTTTTCTTTTATATCACTAACTTTTATTTAAATGTTTTAGCTTTTAAATTTTTATGGATTTTGAATATTCCTCTTCCATATGGATTTGGAATGACCAATCATGAGAGATGTAGTGATACACATGAATTATATTTAGGGTAAGGATAAAGTAGGATAAGTAACTAAAGACAAAGACTAACTAAGATACTTAGGCTTAATAATGAACTAGCATGTGATCTCAAGTCTCAACCATGTATATGCTTAGTTTGCAATAAATGAAGAAGGGAAAAAGGAGATCTAAATGTGTACTAGTGAAAATAAAGTATAATTAGATGTATTTTTTTCTAACTTAATACATGGTAAAAGAAGATAAAGATAAAAAGGAATAGGGTTTATATAACCAAGTCACAATGACAATTATCTGTGAAAAATAGAGATAAGGAAGCAAACAATCATGAAGGCACAAGAAGAGAGTTTTGAGAAAAAAATTAAGAAAAAATGAAAAATCAATTATAAATAAAGATAATTATATAATAATTATAAATGATAATATAATCAATATATAGTACCAAGTAGTAAAGAATAAGAAAATAAAAAATATTTGACATAGTGTCAAATCATATAACAAATAGATAAGAATGAAATTGGAGTACACATATAATAAAAAAATAAAATGTAAAGACACCTTGTATGTACTCATAGATAATGATAAATATGTGCACACATATTATCTAAGACATCAGATAAATATCTATAAATATGGATATAAACTACTACTAATGTCTTTTCAATCTTCAATGAAAATTGGGAAAATACTTCTCTTCTAATCTCCTCAAATGAAAAAGAAGGAATGCTCAAAGGATAGTGTAAATAAAAATTAGGCAAGGGATGCTCATGAGAGAGTATAGGAGTAGGTTATATGGGATATGTAGGAATCATCATGAATAAATATCCATGAGTGAGGGACTTATGGGTGGAGAAGGGTCTGTAGGTGAGAGAAGGTCCATATGTGAGGGAATCATGGGTGGAGGCATAGAAGGTGATGAAGGGACCATAAGAGGAGATGAAACAACTAGAGGTGGAGCCATGGGAGAAGAAGGATGATCCTTCTTGTGGGAATGACCTATGGGAGGGATATAATAAGGTCCAAGAATATCTACAAGGTGATACTTAAGGTGTTGTTGAAGGATGTGGCAATGATCAATGTGATGGGTACCACATTAATGCCATAGATAATACACCTCACTGTACTTAGGAATGTATTTAATAAGTACCCTTATGGGAGTTATATATTTTATAAGGAAAGAGATGAAGGATGTAATGTATCAATATATTGTCACAATTTAAATTAATGGGTAGAAGATGATTATCTATCTCAGAAAGAAATAGATATGCTTGTGATTGGTATTAGGAGAATCACTCATAGAAGGAGGTATAATGGGAGTGGAAGAAGTTAGAGAAGGATCATCAGCCCATTTTGTGGGTAGAGGAACCATATTAGGTAAAGTAAGAAAACCATCACCAAGGGAAGGTGGTGATGGAGGAATGGAACTTGGCTTAATGGAAGGATTAATGGGATGAGAAGCAAGGGTTAGCTCAACAATAGTAGGAGAGGGTACAAGCTCAATGATAATAGAAACAAGAATAGGCTAAAATATAGTGGGAGTAGGAATGGGCTCCAATAAGGGATCTAATAAGGGAAGAGTGGGATCTATATAAGGTCTAATAAGGGTCACACTAATCTTAGGAGTAAAATAACTATGGTGATCAAGGAATCTAGCAAAATGATAAGGCCTGATCATATCACAATCCATGAGCATACTCCTATAAGGATCCTTATAAATTTGAGGTGTTGGTTCCTTCTCTACCCTATGATAAAGGGGAAAAATACAAAAATTAGGAATTTTAAATGAAGGAAGATGGGAATAAACATGAAAGACTCAAGTAAATAAGAATGATAATAGATAATTTCAGCATCATAGGCCTATACAAGATTGCCTAAGAGTGGATCATCTAAGAAATAACCATCATCACAATCCAAGGTGTGAAGATAGATGACACAAGTAGGGATGACCTTGTCATCTAAAGAAGTGTGGTGAATATAATTTAGAGTCTTGGTTAAGACTACGAGATTATCATCACAAGGAGGCTTACGAGAATGAGGCTATAAGGTAGTAAGAAGGTATGAGATGAAATGAGATGAGAGATCAAAATTTTTAATCTTTAAGTTAATATCATTGGGATCATCACCATTGGAATCTAAGAGATGAGGATGAATGTTCCAAATGATTTTGGTATACCCATTGTAACCTTAGTTTGAATTAATAGGAAAATTAAGACATTCTGACTAATAGAATGGAACTCTAGGCAAATTTTCAAAAGTAAGAATCTTGAAGACACCATGGTCTTGGAATTGTTTGAAATTACAAGGGTTAGTGTCACCCTAAATCCTATAAATGGATCCATTATTATGGAATTTAATGAATTGGTATGAATAAAAAGCAATGGCTCTTATATGATGAGTCCATGGCCTATCAATAAAGATGTTATAAGAAATGGAAAAGTTAAATATCATCATCTTCACATGAGCAGTGATAGGTGGGATAGTAATGTGAAGCTAGACACAACCTAAATAAGGCATTTTCATTCTATCATATCCTTAGTAGGTGTTTCATGTAGACTTGAGATTATATTATAAATATCCAATGGTTTTAATGAAGTGAAGAGATGCAATGTAGATGAAAAAAATCTCATCAATCAATGCATTCTTAACTTAGATATTACCTATTTGAATATTAATGAATAAGGGAGGATCATTCACACAAATTAGAATCTCATCAGGAAACATAGAAGCTATGGGAAATTTCAAGGAAAGATAAGTATCTATAATTTAATCAATGTTGATAGGCATCTCTTCACATTATTGTAATATACTATCCTCAAATCTAGATGAGGCTGACTACCATCCTACTAGAGGAGGATGAGGTACATCATCTCAAATAATAGTTACATAAGATGGTTTTTATGAAGGGGATAAGTCCTCATAATCTTAATAAATGGAATTTGGGATGGGATATTAGTGAGTTCTGAAATAGGATCCCATTCATCATAACCCATAAGATGGTTTTTAGATATAGGTGTGTAATGATTAAGGAGGTCCTCAAAAGGAAGAGCTAAAGTACATTAATATTTTTTTTGATAGGAATAAGATTTAGAACAAGGTTGCATATAATGTTGAGATGATGAATTATCTATTTCAACTTGATTTTGAGAATTGGTAGAATAAGTGTTAGTAGAAATTTAAGTATCATTAATGTTAGAAGATGTTAGAAGAGTGGTAAAAATAGAATGGGAAGTGTTATCCAAGGGAGCATCTAAAATTAGATTATCAAAAGTAATAAGGTCATCTTGTCCCAACTCATTCAAATTATTTGGAGAAGAATCTTGGATAACATGATATGTTCTAGATGAAAGATGAGTGTAGACAGGTTGAAAATCAATAAAAGAAACCACCATTCACATATTAGTCATGATAACCTTATTTTATTTAGAAGTTGATTCAATAAGACTTTCAACATTATTGGTGAAAGTGGTGGCTTTCTCTTGATTTTCTTGAATATGTTGATGATTAAGAAGAGGGTATTTTTAGATAGCTAAATGAGCATTTTATTGATTTAAGGCTTGAGTTTTATCATGTGATTTATAATCCTTAAAATCAATTTCATAAGCTTGTTGATGCTTTTAAATGATAAGATCATGATCAAAATTAGGACCAAGAAGGAATTCCATGGCTAAATTATGAAGTTGTCTATAGGTCCCATGAGAATGACCCCAACTAGCATGAAACCAACAAATTTTTTTAGGATCATACCAAGATTTCATAGGATGAGTAGGGTTAAGATATCATGGAGGAGGCCTAGGTAGATGCTTAATAAATTTAGTTGAGGATAAATTTTTATAAACATTAATGTTATTTGGTGAAGATAAATGAGGATTGGTATATTGTGAGAAGGGGAAGCTAGTTTTGAAGAAGGGGTAGGAAAGATAGCTTGAACATTATGAATAGTGTCATAAGAATTGGTAACACCATCATTGCTAACATTATGATTTTTTTCTTAAGTAAGAGATGAGGACCCGTAGAAGTTTTGGGTGGCTCAAATTGATGCATAAGGAAATATTGTCATTTATCTTAGTTAATATCCTCCTCTAATGTACATGGAGAGAGAGTGTAGACCTGATATTGAAGTTTAGAAAAAAGGGCATTAGTAAAGAGATGGAAAAGATTGTCATCATCTGTGTTATGTTCACATTTGTTTCATAAGGTTTTCCACCTTTTAATCAAGGCTTGAGTAGTTTAATTTTCATTTTGTTTGTAATTTATGAAGTGGGCCAACGAGTTTTCAAAAAGATCACTAGTTTGGAATTCTTGAAGTAAAGAATTCGCTAAATCCTCCAAACTAGTAATTGAATGAGTTATAAGTTGGTTGTACCAATCCAAGGCATAAAATTTTATGGTTTTATCTAAGAGTTTGGTAGTGACAAAGGTGTTCAATTTGACGCAATCCTTGTAAATATTTCCAAATGTTTTAATATGAAGGGTGGAATCAGTTGATATATTATAAGAAATTATAGGTGTGATACCTCCAATATCAATATTATCAATTTGAGTAGGGAGAGGTTCATTTTGGAGATGCTTAATGGTTTTCTCAATCAAATGAGGTTGAGGAATGAGATTGACTTGAGAATATTTAAGAGGAGGGGGAACATTCTAGTTATGTGTTCCCCAAGCCATTGGTTAAGGATGTGATTGAAGATGAATAAGGTGGTTTTGAATTCTCATCATTTTATTTGTGTTATGAGCTTGAAAGGTATTAACTTTATTGAGTGTTTGTAACAATAGTTTATGTGTTTGATTATAATTATTAGAAGCATTAGATTTAGTATTAGTGGCTTAGGTACCACTATTGGTGTTGATAGGAGCTTGAGAATAATTATGAGAATGTGAGGCACTAGTGGAAAGTTTTGATTGTGTAGGAAAAGATAGACTAGTGAGTGGTTGAGAAGAATAAGAACTAATAGCATGATTACCTTGGGTAGAAAATGATTCACTAGTGGAAGGATTAAAGATAGTGGATCTTATGAGAGGCCTACTGGATGTAGAACATGGCATGTTATGGGATATACTAGGCATGGGGATGGAAGATGTTAGAGAATAAAACATCATGGTATGAGGAGTCATAATCGAAGGAAGAGGCTGAGGAATCAAAGAAAGTGGTACACCTAAATATAGTTGAGAATGTACGAGTAGGAGAATGAGACTCTTTCACTTGACCAATAATCATAAGATTGTAAATGGTATAAGGATCCTTTCCTTGATGTTGAGAAAATTTAGAGATAAAGAAGAGTATTGTGGGTGTATACTCTAATTTGGGTTGGTATTCTAATGAGAATAGAGTATTACTCTATGAAGAGATATTAGGAGGGGTCCCATAGTTCATTGTGCAAGTGAAAATATGAACATTACTAGCATCTAAGAGATGATCCATACTCTATTTATGGGATACCCTATGGTGGTTGGTAAAATTAATCATGTCTACTGACTATAACTTGGAATTGTCATCAAATATAAAGTCAATGATGAAAGGTAGAAAAGTGAGATGAGAAATCAAGAAAATAGGGAATGATATAAATAGTACATAGTCAACTGGGTTGACCTAGCACAAAAATAAGGTCTAAAAATTAGATAGGGTCAACTAGGTTGATTCAATATAGTGAATAGGGATTTATAAAAAGAGATAATAGGGTCTAAAAACTATATAGGGTCAACTAGGTCGATCTAGTACAATGAATAAAGGTTGGAAAAGGTATGGGGTTGATTGGGTCAACCTACTATAGTAGAGAGGGAAATTTAGATGTTGATGATATATTTGTGGACTAAAAAAAGACAAATTTTGTAATTAATATGAAAATAAATAGCTGAAAGGAAACAAATAGTCAATTGGATTAATTATGGCAAATCTAATTGAAGCACACAACACAAAACCTTGCACTAATGCTAGCTAATGCAAGTTTTTACCATACAAAATACAATTGACTAAAGAGTAATCAATGAACTTGGAAATTAAAGAGCTAACTAATTGGTCAACCTAAATTTTTATTATATTATTAAGATATGATTTTAATTTTGATGGGAAGTTGGCTATAAGCAACTAACTAGAATGGCAATCTAAGGATGATTTTAGGTAGTTTGTGTGGAAAGGGACTATAGTGGTAATGATACATGCTTGGTATTAGGATCTACCCCCTCAATTCACACACTATAGTGATAATTATGTTAGGTGGTTTTAAAAAATATACCATTAACCATGCTTTATACTTGACCAAAGTATTAAGTTGGCTTCCCCCTTGGTGATAAAATACAAGTAGATTGGTCGTGGGTAGACAAATGTTAAAATACTTGTCTAGATTATGTGATTTGGTTTGTGTGCATAAAATAGAAAATAGTGAACTAAATGATTATTTTTAAACCACCTAATTAAACTATGTGATCTATTCTAAGCATGTAAGTAACAAGAAAAGAAAGTATGAACTAATTACTAGCATACAAGGTTAATTCTAACTTAAAAAAAAGGTACAATATTGATATGTTCAACAATGTATGTAAAAAATATAGAATAAGGTCAAACCTATATTATGAAATCAAGGTCTAAAAATTAATAGAGTTGGTAGAGTCAATCTAGTTATCTAGAAAACACACATAACATATAATTGGGTCAGTAGTGTTGATCTTGTTGACTGTGCAAGTGTAGTTTTGAACACTACAAATTGTAAAAAGAAATATTGTAGATAAGGAGATAGAGAGATATAAAGTAACCTTGATGGATCATATATGCATATGATGAAGATTATTTATCAACAACCTTGATTATAGTTGTAAATTTTGCTAATTGGGTTGACTGGGTCGATCAAGCTTTACAAAAACTTGTTATTGAGTGCCTAAAATGTATAGGGTTGACTGGGTCAACCTAGTATGTTTAAAAAGATGCCTAGAAATTTATAGGGTCAATTTGGTTGACCTATTAGGCTGGTATATATGTTTGAAAAACTAAAAACATATACTAGGTTAACAAGGTCAATCTAGTAGCCCGTACTTAAAAACTTATACACATAAGTTTGATACTAGGTCCATAGAGTCAATCTAGTATGGCAAATATATAATAAAAATAATGATTAAATAATGAAAAAAATAAAATAAAATGAACAAGTCCTTTAAATTTTAGTTCACATTAGGTTCACCAGAATGTATACAATCATAAATGCATCATGTCGATAAATCAATCTTGGTTCAAAGAAGATAGAGCATACATACACTTCTGATTAGGGATACATTTGTTAATCAATGGAATGACCAATATGGGGATCTAATATAACTGATTATGGGATCAATTATCATAATATACCATGTTAGGAAGGGTTCCAAAGCCTATAGTCTAAAAAAATCATGCAACAAACCTAAAAGAGTCTTAGTTTTAATGTTTAATCTATTCTAACAACAATAAAGTAAATCTAATCTAGTGTACACCAAATCTAGTGGCATAAAGTGGTGGTTAGAAACAAAAAAAATCATGCATATAAGACATATACTCATTTCAATGTGTATGAAATCTTAATACATGGAAGAAAGAAGCAAAACTACGTTATCTATCTCCTCTTACAAAGGAGAAATAAAGTTAGAAATACTTACCTTGAAGACAAAGCTATTGAGCCTCAATCTTTCCCTTGGCCAAAGTGCTTTACAAGATTTTTTTTTTGTATGTAAGAATAAAAAATACAAATCATCTCTAGGTTACACAGCCTATCTATGCATCCAAAATACTTCTCCACAAGACAAAATTCATATCTCTAAAGAAAGTATGGAAACCAAAGATTTAATCCTCAAGTAGAATGGTTAATAAGAAGATGTTCATTCACACTTATTATTATTCACTTCTCTTCATACAAATGGTTGGAAATGAAATCATATATATAGGCGTATCTTTCCCTAAATCCTCCTAGAAACATTGGCTATATAGGGTTGACTTAGTTGACCCTATATATTATTGGGGATAATTCACTAAGTCTGAGCTAGGTCGGCCAAAGGCTAACAAACCCAAAAAGTGAGAAATACCCTTAGATTGTATAGGGTCAACCTAGTTGACCTAGTACAACCAACTATCCAAAAGGGAATTAAGGCAAGAAAAGGAAGATGGAAAGAGGAAAATGACTGGTCTAGTTAAGGCTAAGAATAATAAGCTTAGAGTTAATGTTTTTAGGAGATGAGTGCGTAGATGGAAAGTGGAAAAAGGTATAACAATATTATTTATCACCAATGGTCTTCCCACCCCTTTCTCAATGCACCCCTTACGGCATACACTTAGATAAATTGAGACTCAATGGTTTACTACAAGATACAAAGAGTCAGCAACCTGTAAAAGTTTGAAAATATTATGTGTATACAAAATAAACTAGAATGATAGAAAGAATTCATTTTAAATTTTGAAATACATGTTAGTGTTTTAAATAAGAATTTTCATTTTAAAATTAATTGAGTTCATTGGTGGCAACCATGACCATAACTACAACATCAACCACCTAGCTAATATATATTTAAAACAACTAGATCAATCTTTCCAGGTTAATTAAATAAAGTGTCAGTCTAACATGCCACCAAGGCAATTACCACTATTTAATTGATAAGGTTTTCCTTCTACTGTATTTTTGTAGCTTGTTAACCTTTTTATTTCACTATTGAGGTTTATCTTAAACCTGTCTACTTACTAATTCCCAAGTAAGAAAACACAAGAAGGATTTGATATAATTAACTTTATAAATCTCGTGAAAGATAGTTATCTGTAAGACCATATTAATTATACCACTTCTCCCATTATTTATGTAAATTCTATCTATCAAAATATTTGTATTATAAAATTAGATAAAAAAATATAGTGTACTAAGTTGAAAATAAATGTCCAAAATTATATTTTCTAATCTAATAGCATTCAGTTTGAGTATTAACATACTTATTTTGAATAGTATGTTTTAGATAAAAATAGGAAGTTTCTAACTATAATATTGAATTATAATTCAATTAACACTCATAAAAAGGTTCAATTAAAGAGTATGCAAAAACACATTAAACACATTGATGTAGAGAACTAAATTAATACTCTTCATCAATATCATGTCATTTTAGTTTTTAATACCATTATCATAATATTAAATTTGATCCCATTGAATGACATAATTATCATGCAAGTGATTTCTTTAGATAAGAAAGGATAATTATAACCATACATAATTTCATTTATCTAAATAAGATAAACTACATAGGGTATATGATTATTACCACATAGTATTAATTCAATTAATAGGATCCTCAAGACTTAAATAAGTCTAAATGAAAAAAATATTTTACCTTTCACATATAATATCATTATTAATTACTAACTCAAATAAATTTGAATCCAAAAACATTCTCTATTAATGATTCAAATTCAAATGGACATAATCTTACAATTAAAACCATTTATTCAAGGAATAGATTTACATAAAACAATGAAGAGATAAATGCATTATATTAACAACAATTAAACACTCAATTTTTGATACTCAAGATGAGTGTAAAAATTTAATTCAAAATAAAAATAGAGAAATGGTATTTCTCAACAAGTCAATATGTGACAACCTTAAGTAAAACTATAACTAGTCCACATAAAGTTCCAATTATATACTATATTTCACTACAATATCTTGCACACATATAAAATCAAAATAACAAATGAATGGACTTAAAAAAAATTGAAATGCAACACAATATTATGATCAACTACAAGTTAGTCACATTTGAATAACTATATTGAAATCAACCTCAAAAAATTATAACAATTATTTATCAATTGGAAACTAAATTAATAACATCCAATACACATTTAGGAACATATAAACTCAACCAATATTAAAATTGTAGTTTTGTAAATCATATTGACAACTACCAAATGCACTATCTTAACACTCTACATTAGTCATTCATAGTTCTATTAAAACATCAAGATATCATACACTAATTTTGTCTCCTATAAAAATACCCAATGAACACAATTATAGTATTAATGATTGAATTTTATTATACTTTAGTGTAAACACAACTATTATTTATAATGAGAGATGAAAAAAAATGTTTATTGACTCTAAAATAAACACAATAACATAAATCAAGATAAAAATATAAAATAAAGGATTCATGCATTGAATTAAAAATAGTCTCAAATAACCAAATCAATCATAAAAATACAAACTTGACACACAAGGGATATAAATATATAAATTGAGTCATTCCTATAATCATTTAAGCACATAACTATAATACCTTTTGTTTCTCATAACTCTAACAATTTTACCTTGCCTTACACTTTTCAAAATATTACAAGTGAATTGATTTAATAAAGAATGAAATAAATCAAGTAACAAATTTGAAATTAATTGATATACATATGTCCTAAATTAGTCATCACCATAAATTATAAAGTGAATCAAACAAGAAGGAAGAGTTATATTCACATGTATAAAATGAAATAACCAATTACACATTTATTCATGATCAAGCCTTTAAATAAATCAAATAGTTTCATGAAAATAGTAATAACCATTTGAATAGAAAAAATAATGACTCATAACAGTGAACAATTACATTCATTTATTCCTTTTCTAAATAAACATATATTTGACAAGTGAGGTTATGTTTTAGAGAAATTTTGCTTATGTTCTTTATAAGATAGTGAAAAGAAACTCAAGAAGGGTATGGTATAAAAACTTGATATGTTGTGCACACATTGATCCAAAAAAGTGTAGATAATCTTATTTGGCTTGGGAGGAATGACATGAAGATAAAAAAGAACTTAGATAAATGGTTTGATTATCGATATAGTAGGGTGAATTGTCTAGCAAACTAGATTCAAGAAACAAGAGCTTCCTTAGAGGATGTTATTCCACACTCTTAAACAATGAATTTATAAAATATAAATTACTTGCATAAATAATAGAAGATACTAAAATTAGGTACAAGACGTGATTGATAAAAGAATAGACAAAATTGATTAATTTTATAAATAAGTGGGTCAATACTAATTCTAAATAGGTTGGTTATGGTTCAAAAAATATGGTAGGGTGCTATGATTAGTTTGAGGGTCTCAAAGTTGGATTTTGTTAAGGTCTGGTGGGTTAAAATAGCTAGTTATTATTTTGGCACAAAGTGATTATCGATGGTTAAGGTGACCTTCAGTGGTTGAGGTAATTGTCAATGGTTGGGATAGACCATCAGTGGTTAGAGTGAATCTCAATGGTTATTATGGATTGGGTCTGGTCAATAAAAAGGCTATTTGGATGATGTCATAGAATGGGGTTCTGAGAGATGGGTTTAGGCTAGGTTGAATGGAAAATAGAAACAAAGTAACTAAATGATTAAAAAAAGGTACTTAGCTTATTTTTTGTTGATTTGATGAATGGTTCAAGGTGGTAGATCCTCAAGAAATTCTATTAGAGTAATAGTACTTATCTATTGACTAATGACTTATAACACTTTAGATCTCTATCACACTTGTTGGTTTATTAAATCACTAGAAGAACACTTGTAAAATAAAATGTTGATGCAAAAAGCCCTGAATTTGGATGATTGATTGATTCTAGATCTGGATTCAACCTCTCCTCATCTCTCTTTATAGAAAGCAGGGCTAGGTGAAATAATACATTAACAAGAGGTCTAACTTACTGTCTAAACTTAGTTGTTACATACATGAAATTGTACATAAATTAGATAGTCTAATTATTAAAAAAATAAAGTCAAGTTGAAGTGGGTGTTTGATAATGTAGGTGGTTCAAACATGAGCATCAGTAGTCTAGCTAACCATCAATGATTAAGGTGACTATCGGTGATCAAGGGTTTGAGGGTAAAGTTTGTAAAAGGGATAGTGTGCCAGTATAGCTAGTTAGCTAACTAACTTAGGGTTGTAATCAAATAGTTAGGATATGGTCCCTAAGAGGTCCTAAGGTAGTGTAACGGTATTTCAACATAGAACCATTATGTACAGTTTTCTAATGTCTAAATCTATCCCTATAGTTTGTATCAATAAATGGTAAAATAAAAATTGAGTGCAGGTCAAAGGTTAGGTTACCTTGAGCATGGGAAGAGGTTTCCCCCCTCAAACCAGGAGTTGATGGGGTGAAACAAAATTCAGTATAGGTTTGATAAGTGGTTAAGGTAATGGTTGATAGGTTGACATGTACAAAGTGTGATAAAGGTGTAATAGTCAAGATCATGCATTGACTAGGTTACCATGTTTGGTAAAAATTAAGGTTGGTGCTAGAAGTTTAAATGATAAGTGGACCACATGACTACATTTAGGCATGGTGATTTGGTAACACATGTAAACTCAAGTTTAATATATGAGGTGGGTGTAGTCATGGGTATCTGAGGTAGGAAGTACTCTTGAGAAGACACCAATGGGTTGGTGTAGTTGTGGGTATCTGAGATAAGAAGTGCTCCTAAGAGGACATAAATGGTTATGATATGTGTTAAGTAGTACAATTTCAAAAGACTATTCAACATGGAAAGTGTTGTTATTGTAGTCAAAAGTACCAAGGCAAGGTCATCACAAAGATATGCACTAGTTTGTGTCAAAATGGCCATTAGCAATGTGATGTGGTAGTTGGTAAGGCAGGCAAAGATGATCGCTGAGTGGTGAGGCACTTGGTGTAGGTTTATGCCAAAAATGGTTGGGTTAAAAGGTTTTAGTTTGGTGTGAAAACCCTAAAATACTAACCATTGATGGTCAGGGGTTGTAGGATCGACCATCGATAATCACCTTGATCATCAATGGTCAAGTTAAAACCCTAAAAGGGTAGAAAAAAATTGATTATGCTTTTTATTATAATTAATTTGAACAATTTGACTTTGGAACTTGACTACTTGAAATTTTATGTGAAAATTATGATGGAATTTATTGAGTGGGTGAGTGGGATTGAGTGGGCCAAAGTATTGGAGGGTTGATCAAGCTAGGATGTAGGGTGGACAAGGATGCGACTAGGCAATGGGTCCCTGGATTCCTCCTCAACAATGGTCAAGGAATAAGGTAGGAGTTGGTATTAAATTTATATATTATTAAATTTATTTATATTTAAAGGTTATTAGTATGGTGTGATTTATGTTTGGGTGTAAATTAGGCTTTATTTGATTCTACGCTAGGGTTAAGTTTTGAGATGTGTTTTGTGAAATGTAAAGGCAATTTTGGAAATTGGACCTGATAAGGTACTTAGGGGAGGGTAGAGGAAAAAATTAGGTAAATTTGAAGTCTAATTTTGGTGTTTGGGTGTATTTTTGGGTGGGTAAGGTTTAGTTGTGTTTTACTAGCAATCATGCATAGTGACCGTCAGTAATCATACTTGACTGTCGATGGTCAATGACCATCAATGATTGGTATCCTAACCGCTAATGATCACTATGACCATTGGTGGTCAATAAGAGGTGGGAATGTGTTTGAAAAGGTTGAATAGGTAATAATTTAAACGTTAATAGTTGAATGTGTTAGATTTTGAATGTGTTGGTTAGCTGTTAAGGATGTGTTAGGTAATAGTCGAAGGTTAATAGTAAAGGTCAAGGTCAAGGGTCACATATTAGGTTAAGGTGAAGGTAATATGTGAAGATATAAATAATTAAGGTTGATATTTGGTAGGTAACATTAATTATGTTGACCAATAGTTAAGGGTTTGGTTTCATAGATAAGCCAGAGGTATATGTTAAAGTAGGCAAATATTGGGAGTAGCATAAGAGGTAGGTACAAGAGGTTAAGTTAATATGTAAAAATAGTATAGAGAACTAAGTTTGTTTACTATCAAATATTACAATCATGGGAAAAGATTCAGATTTGAGATTGGGTACATTAGATCTTTCTTGAGATTCATCAAAGGATGATGGATCCTAACTGGGCTCACATGGAGGAAGTGGGCCTTAGTGTGATGTTACATTACAAATATGTGCCATGGGATATGATGATGATCATGCCACTCATTGAGATATGGGATCCTATAATGAACACCTTTCATTTATGGATAGGTGAGATGATGATCTTACCTAAGGATGTTCAGAGGATAACATGGCTACTCATATGGGGTGAGCCAATTTATCACATTGAGAGGGATGAATGAGATGAGATTATGGAGCTCCTATATGGAGATGACCATGACTTCATAAGGTGTCATTTAAGAGGCTTCAATTATACTCTATTATACCAAAGGGTGAGATATGAGAGGTGGCTACTTACGATGATGATGGTGGTGGTTTCATGTTTTGCCATTTTAGATTTGAGTAATAGGAGGTTTCTATATCTATTTCTAGGGGTTTTCATGGAGATGCTACTAGGGTGCATAGTGTTCAATTAGGTTCCTCTGCTTCTAATCTAGATATATAAGGATCTATGGGGTTTTAGAGCTCACAAGAGGTATGTTATCATTATAGGATTTTTTCCTCCATTATTGGGCCTATGAGCACATCTAGGTGCTGAAGCTATTGGGGTATGCTTAGAAGGAATTTAGAGTCAACTTTATGAGGTGGAGAGTTTATTATGTCCTCTTAAAATTAAGAAGAGAGGTACATGATATAGATTAGTGTAAAGGTACAGTAGATGCCCTGGTCATTGGTGACATGATTTAGAGGCTGTACATCAAGTTTCTTGAGTGTGTATATTATAGGTGGCATAAGTTATCCCTATAGAGATATAGGTGGATCTTTAGTAGGAGAGAGGGTGAGAGAGAGCTCATTCCTTTTGATAGGGTTTGATGATAGTTTGGTCTAGTATAGGGTATTCTGATTCCATTCTTGAGATATAGGTAGGAGGATGGAAAGCACCTACTTCTTGAGCCAAAGCCATTACATGTTTTCATTGATCATGAGGAGTTGTCAGTGAGGCTAGAGATATATGATGCAAGTGTTGTATATGGTTACCCTACATGTTACCAAATACTTTATGTAGTGGTTAGTTTTGGGTGTGATGATAGTGGTTGGTTGTGGATGTCAATCTAGCTAGTAGAGGTGGACCTTAATAGGTATGTGTACAAGGGGTTATCTTAGATGTATAGGTATTGAATTTATAAAGGGATCAATAATGAGTGTAATTAACCATGGCACAAGATTCTAGGGCATCACTATAGGGTCAGTTGGTAGCAGCTCAGGGTCAAGTGGCTAAAATCACAGGTGAGAAGGACTAAGATAGAGATACACTAGCCTTGGTTACCCAAGAGAGAGATTCTCTAAGGTAGGTTGGAGAAGGAGAAATAACATATATAGGACCACCAAAAACTATCCCCATGGCATGATATATAGCCATAGTGGAGGAGATCCATTATTATGAGGCCATAGTCTTTTGATGTTATCCAAATGAGCCCTGATGGGGTCAGTACCGAGTAGGTATGGTAGGTGGTGATAACATGGTGACACCAGGTTAGTGGGTTACTTATGTAGGTATATAGGTAGGTACCTTAGGAGGATAGGCACCAGGAGTCAATAGTGCTCTAGGACACAATAGTACCCTAGGGGCATAGTTTGATATGATACATTACATGTATTAATGTATATGATTTTGATACTAGCCTATGAGTTGATGAGACAAGATGTAGATTTATTTTGAGAGATAGATGTAGATTACTTTATACATGATGATGTTTATGGTTGATTATAAACTCATAATTTATAGATATGATATTTGTCTATTGCTTATGGTTCATGGTTGGGATGCTCATGTTAATTATTGATGATGTGATTATTGATTATGGTTATTGTCATGATGATAGGGATATGGATTTTGATATAGACTCACCTATCTAGGCATGTGATGAGATGAATTTTTATTTATGTTCATGATGATATCGATATGATAGTTATAGTTGGTATGTTTGATATGATAATGGATTGTTTGATGGATAAACAATGTTATGATGTTGATCACATGGATTATTGTTTATGGTTTGTTTGTTTATTTTTTATGATGATGACTTTGATGGATGTGATGATCAATTTTCATGTTTTGGGATGACCATTGATATCATAATGATATTTATGCTAAAATTTAATAAGTATATTCTTCCCCATTTAGATATAGACATGTGGTGAAAATGGTTTATTTCTTTATTGTTCATACATGCTATGATGTTGATGGATATGATTATGTTCATGGATATGGTTTATGCTAATGATGTATATTTTTGTTCATGATATATGTTGATATCATTTGATATGGCTATGACTATGGTCATTTTTCTTAAGGTAAAATATATAAATTAATTTGAATAATAACACTAGATGTGAGAAAGAGAATATAATCAAGATACAAATGTCTAAGTGATTATATCAACTAGCTATGAGAGGGTAAAAAGAGGGTACACTACTTCTTCTTTGTTATGGACTAAAACAAAAACCTAAGTTGGATTGGCTTAAACAACATAGGCCCTTCGAATGCTTCACATTAGCCTTCGTTAGTTGCTTAAAAAGGTGTCTTTATCACATAGTGTCAAGTAAGCTCAAAATTCCTTGTTGATAGTTCATAAAGGGGAGATGAATGAAGGTGGAACCCTCTTTGGATACTAGCTTGCCTCTTTAAGAAGTTACCAAAGAGTCAGTATAAATAAGTCTATGTCCTATAAGATGTAGATTGATCGATGTGGAAAGTCTACTAATGAGAGCTGATTGTGGATTTAAATTTTAATTTATTTTCTTGATGATTGATAATGGGTCTTTTAATTTTTTCACTTGGGAGGGTTGGGGAAGCTGATCAATGTTAGAAGATTCCAAGAAATTGCTATGTTTTGATAAATGCTTTACTTAGCCATCCTTCAAGGGAGTGGTCTAATTTTGTGTGTTTTGTTTAATGATTGTTGATAGATGTACTTAAAGGGAGTAGTCTACCTTATTTTGAGCAATTTTTTTATATGTTTTTAGTAGTTGTCCTTTAAGGGAGCAATCTACAAATTCTAAGAAGTGACCCATTAGTATTTTTTGTTATTACTTTTCTTTTGATTTTGCTTGATATAGACTTGCTTATATATTCTTAAAGGTTCTCCTTGTATGAAGGTAAAGCTAAAGGTATAAGAATATTGGTTAGGTGCAAAGGAGGTTTCGGTGACAATGATCATGGGAATCCATCCTAGGAAAGGGGTGGAAAGTACCATGAAAATCATGCCATGGATAGAGCTATGGTGCCTATTATTTAAGACTAGGCTATGATTATGATAGATAATCACATGACTCAATTTTAATTAGTTGCCTCATAAAATAGGGAGATGAATGTGGTTGGGAAGCAAGGGATAAGCTTAAGTTAGATAAAAGGTGAGTTTGATCATTTAAAAAAAATAAAGGACGCAGATGCAAATCATTGAGGGGATTAGTCTTTGGGTTTCCCTCAAGAGAGGATAACTAATAAGCTCTTGATCCATACTTGTGCATTATGATATAAGGTTCAAGCTAGTTGAAAGAAAATTTACCTCACATACTCTATTTCATATTGGTTACATGTAGTTTTTCCTTTAGGATGAGTTCACTGATATTGAATTCTCACATTTTAAGGTATTTTTTATAAGCTCATTTGATTCATTCTTTATAGACATGAAGATGGGCAAGGGAGGCTAAATGATGTTCATCACATAGCTCAATTTGGGCTAAATATTCTTGACAATAATCATTTATTGAGACAAGATCTTGCATGGATATTTGAAGATAAGGAATTTGGACTTCAAGAGGTAAGACAACCTCCACTCTAAAAACTAGAGAGAAAGGGGTAGAACCCATAGGGGTTTGAAATCTAGTATTATATGCCCATAAGATGAAGGGGATATGTGAATGCTAGTCCCAACCAGATGCATTATCCATTTTAGTTAGAATGTTATTAAGAGTTTTTTTAGATGCCTTAGTCTATCTATTAGCTTGAGGGAAATAGGGTGATGAGAAAATTTATACTAAATGCATCAAAAATACCTTAGACTTGTTTGTTTTTAAAATATTTTCCATTTTTGGTGATGATTTTGTGAGGAACACAAAAATCATAGATGATGTGATGATTGATAAAGTTGATAATCATTTTTCCCTTATTTGAGACATGAGGAATAGCCTCTACCCATTTGGTAAAATATTTGGTCGTAGTGATGATATAATAATGTCACTATGAAGAATGGGGGTTAATTTCACCAATGAGATTCAAACTCCATTTTGACAAGGGCCAAAAATATGTGGGGATGAAAAGACTATGGCTAGGTGCATGATGCAAGTTGGCATGTTGTTGGAACTTAACACACTTTTTCATATAATAATAAATGTATTGGTTAAGGGTAGGCCAATAATAACGAAGGTGAAGGATGTGTTTAGCCATGAAAAGGCCACTAAAGTGTCCCCCACATATCCCATCATGTTTTTACGTAATAGCATGAGAGGATTCATGACTACGAAGGTAGTAGAAGAGTAGACCATCAATGTTGCATTTATAAATAATTCCCCCTAGAATGGTATAATGTGAGGTACTCTAGATAAATGCTCTTTAAGCATTCCTAGAAAGACCAAAAGGAATGATGGCTAGGTTAAGATTTTTGAAGGTCTACCGATACCAAAGGTTAGGTTGGGTCTCCTCCATATTGAAGATGGTGGGAGAATCTAGTTTTACATAAGAGGGCTAGGAAAGTATGTGGATAATGATAGATATCTTAAAGTTATAGGGTGTAGATGGGATCTAATAGGTGAGGGAATCCATGGTATTGGCAAACTTGTTCATAGATCATAGGGTGGTTTGGATATGGTAATGTTCAAATGATCTTAATATTTCATCAACTAGTTGTTTTTACTATTGTCAAACATATTTTTTATATTGATAAGAGACATTCATTTGATTGACCACAAGTTGAGAGTCACCAAAGATGTTGATCATTTTGATTCCCAAGGCCAACATAGTTTGAAGGCCTACAACTATGGCTTTGTACTCAGCCATGTTGTTGGTACATTTGAAATCTAGCTTGAACGATAAAGGAAGAGGTTTATAATGAAGGGGGATAAGGATGATGCTAGATCCCTAACTGCATTGACACTTTGATCCATTAAATAACATGGTCACTTGATAGGTAAATTCTTCCTGAGAGAGAATCATGATGGACTCATTTAGAAATTCAAGAGGAGGATAATGATTGTCTACTAAGGGTGCCTCAACTAATTAGTCAGCAATGAATTGCCCTTTGATTGACTTCTACTAAAGAAACTCAAGGTCAAATTCAAGTAGAGCATGAGTCATTTGGATAAACACTAGTTTTGATATGGCTTGGAGTAAATATACTTAAGTGGGTCAATATTGGTTATGAGACAGGTCTTGTGGTTGATAAGGTAGTAGCAAAGATTGGTGGCTATGAAGACTAAAGCTAAGAAAAGCTTCTTAGTATGGGTGTATTGAGTCTCATGCTCTAAAATCATGTGAATGATATATTAGATGGCTTGTTATTTGTGATTTTCATCTTAATGAATGAGCATTGCCCCTAAGGAGTGGTTAGTGGCAGAGATATAAAGGTAGAAAGGTTGATCATACTTGGGAGGAGTAAGGATAGGTGGAGATAAAAGGTACTATTTAAGTAAATTAAAGGCCTTTTAGTAGTCATTATTCTAATTAAAATATATTTCATTCTGTAGAAGGTGGTAGAAGGTTTGGCATTAGTCTGAGAGTTAAGTGATAAAGTAATGAATGGATTAGAGCTTCCCCTACAAACTAAGGAGTTGATTAAGGTGGGTAGGATGTGGAATGTCGATGATTGCTTTGATTTTGCTATATCTACTTCAATTTCTTGAAGGGATATAATAAATTCAAGGAAATTTATTGATAATACCTCCAAATTACACTTTTTAGGGTTAAGGTAGACATGGTAATAAATGAGTCACTCAAAGATAATCTTGAGAATAGCCAAATGATCTTTACAATATTTAGATTTCCCAAGAAGGTCATCGACATAAAATTCAATGCTTTTGTGGACTAGGTCATGGAATGTGTAGGTCATGGTACATTGGTAGGTTTCACAAACATTATTCAAGCCAAAAGGCATGACCCTATAGCAGAAGGTCCCCCATGGGGTGATGAAGGCAATTTTTTGTTTATCTTTTGGGGTGATTAAGATCTAATTGTAGCCCAAGAATCCATCCATGAGAGACAAAATCTCATGGCCAACTGTAAGATCAATTAGGTGGTTAATTCTTGGTAGAAAAAATTCATTTTTTTGGTAAGGTTGAGGTCACGAAATTCCACACAAATGCGTAGTCTACCTATGGCTTCGGTGATAGGTATGAAATTCGAGACCCATTGGGGATATTCAAATGGGTTGAATGAAATTGATGGATAGGACATGTTGAAGCTCTTCTTTGATGAAAAATTATATGCAAGGATGCATTCATTAAAGTTTTTGCCTAAAAAACTTATCATTGTGGTTGGTGACTATGTTATGGGTAGTGATAGAGGGATTAATTCCTAGCATATTATTGTAAGACCAAGAAAATGCTATGATGTAGTCTTACAAGAAGGAGGAGAAGTCATGTATCTCCTTAGAATTTAGAAATTGGTCAATTTTGATAATGAAGGGATTATTTGAAGTACCTAAGCTAATGTCCATGGTGGATTCCTTCATCATTGTCAAAATATCAGGAGGCAAGGATTTGTGGATAGAAGAATTTGGCACACCAAGATTAATGAGAATAGAATCATCATCCTGACACTTAATGGTATACATGATAGCAGAGTCATCTCCTATCATCTTAGGATAGATAAAAGGGATGTTTATGGTTGCCCCATCCTTTTGATAGGTCAAGGGTCCTAGGTTCATCATGTTGATGAAAAAAATATTAGTGGGGATGATGTTGAAATCCCTAGCTATCAATGGTGGAGTAAATAGTGAGGATGGGGTTTCCTTATTAATGATGGTAATGGGAGGTGGGTTGGGTTGCTATTTAGGTGGGGTGAAATTGAGGCCATGATTTTTGTGACATTTTAAGGTTTTGAATGGAAGTAACTCATATGACCTATGTTCATACCAACCTAAGCCAAATCCCTTCCAATCACACTTGTAGAGGTATGTTTTGGCAAATTCTAGTTTATCTAGATAAGAGAATATGGAGGTGAATGGTCGAGGTGAAAAGGAGGAAGTGGATGTGCCAAGGGGTTCATCAAGTCCCCCATAAATGAAATTAGTTTGACAAGTGGAGGGTATAAAAGGAATAGTGGTTATGATATCAGGGTCATAACCAAGTTGGTGTCAAGTTTCCCATACACTTGAGGAGTAGGGAAATGTCAAGGGTGAGAAGGTGATACTCCCCAAATGAAAGATGTTAGAAGGTTGATTCCAAAGGGTCTATTGTGGGGATTTGGATAGAAGGGATGTTAAAATTGGTGGATGTTTGGATGGTAGAAGAAGATGGAGTTTTTTTAATCACTAGTGAATGTTAGTTAGCTAGAGGAAGGAGAATGACATTGGTTCAATACATCATATTGCATGATGTGAAAGGGCTTGGGTGAGTTTTTATGGTAACAACTTGACCATCGTGCTCAAATTTTATACACTGATGTAGAGTGGATGACATACAACCCATGGAATGGATCCAAGGGTGTCTAATAAGACATTGTACTGTAATTAACCTTCCATTATATATAAGAGCTTAGGAAGTGTGTGAGGTCCTAGACAAATGTGAAGGATGATAGTTCCTAAAGTCATGGCCATGGTATCATTAAATGTTCAAAGCACTATTTAGGTTTTTGAAATGATATTCTTAAGTAATTTAAGCTGGTTTTAGGTGTGGCAGGAGATGATGTTGATACTATCTCCCCCATCAGTCATAACCCTCTTGATGCAATCTTGGTTGATGCAGGAAGTAACGAAGAGGGGAGGATCTGGGTCATCTAGATGGATGGAAGGTATTTTTGAATCCTTAAAGGTAACAATGTTGGAAATGTGAAGGGATTAAATAAAGGCTACTAAGGGTTATAGGGCTTCTACCCTCACCTCTATAGATTATAATTCTTTTATCATTGCTTAGTGATGGTGTGGTGAGGTGTTGATCATTTCATACAAACTAATCTTCATCAGAGTTTGGTGAAGATATTTAAGAACTACTCATTGGATTGCTTTAGATGGATTGCATTAAGAAGGGCCCAAGATGGATATTTTGGGATTGGTTGAAGGTGGTTGGTGTTGGTGATATGGTTGGGTGGTGGATGAGGGATATATCCATGGAATAGACACTTTTGAATTTCCCTTATCTTTTGGTTGAGTCTATGATCATGTGACCACATGGATGGTATGAATTGGGGGAAGAGTTAGGCTAAGTGATTTTTTTAGTTCCTCCTCACTCTGAGGTGATAGTGGATGGGTAGGTAGGTGTCAGTGGTGGGCTTAGAGGAGGTTCATCAGATAGCAATTCATCCTCATGATGCAGCTTATGGACCAAGACTTAGAAAGCCTTGAATTTATTTGTATCATACCCTTGTGTCCTATGGTATGAATATACTAATTTGTCATTTTACCAAGATGTTTTAGGACTTTATGGGTTGAATGGTCTGATAGGTGGTAAGGTTAAGAAAGATGCTTATAATAACCTTTGAAGGATGGTTGAGTAGGACTCGAGTAAAGGTGGCAAGGGCATGGAAGTCTTAGGTTTGGTATGAAGCCTTTTTAGGAGTAGTCTTAATGGTGGGAGTCTTGAGTGATGGAGATTTCTAGGTGGATTATTTAGGTGTGGATAGCTTAGCAGTGGATGACTTAGAGGTAGAAGTTGTTATGGTAGAGATTTGAGGGATAGGTGTTTTAACTATAGGAGGTGTGGTAAAAATGGGTGAGGGTGAAATTAGGAGTGATGGTATAACCAAGAGTGGTGATTGGGTTTGAGCTTTACTTGGGGTGGATAACTTAATTATTAAGGTAGAGGATTGAGGTCCTAGAACAGAAGGAAAAGTGTAAAGGGGAGGTGAATATTTGGTTTGTGGGATCTTGGGTGGTTTTTTTCTCTTAGTTGATTTAGTGAGGGGGTTGTGTTGGTTTGGTGGGTTTAAATCCACATTTATTGATGTATGAGTAAGGTTTTGAGTAGGAAACATGCCAAGATAAATCATAGGATTGGTTAGGATGATAAGAGGTGACTTGGTCATTTTAGGTAGGGTGGGTCGAGATGATTTGTCAATAGTTTCGTTAGTAGAGACATCTAATGGTGTAGGTATGATGGTGGTAGGTTTGCCAGTAGAGGTGATAGTTTGGTTTGATAATGGTGAGATTGGGGGTTTTTGTTTGGTTGATTAAGGAAGTCTGAGACGATGCTAAAATATGGCATGATCCATGTCAAGTTCGGATAGGTATCCCAAGTTTTGGATCAAATAAGAAAATGGTTTGTAGATAGGTTTGATTCCCTTAGTGTTGGTCTTAAAATATAATCTTGTGGGTGGATAAAGGGGAGTGGGTAGCTCATCCTTTATCTCAATCAAAGATTTTGAGGCTTGGGAAGGTGGTTCCTTGATAGGAGTAGGTAGAATAATCTCTTTCTTAGGGATTATTTCTAAAGGGAAAGTGGACTATTATAGGATAGAAAAAAAAGGTGTGCTAGGAATGATTATTTCCTCTGATATGTCCTCAAAATGGGTTGATTTCTCCACAATCCTGACAAATGGAGGAAGGTAAAAAGTTATATCCTTTGTTTCAATTTTCAAAGGAGAGGTTGGTGACTCCACTACCTCAATAAGTAGAGGGGATGGTAGGGTAGGTTGGGTAGTGGACTCCTAAGTAGTGAGTTCACTAAGTACTATGTTAATAATGTGTACCTCATGGGAGGATTCTACATTGTTTTCATTATTGGCGAATGGAGTGTAGTTGGGAAATGGTTATCTAAAGATGTCAAGTGATTGGTTTGGGGTGAATTGGGGTTATAAAATACAAGCACCCCTTTTTTAATGAAATTTTGGACAATAATATTTAATTTTTAAAATCTAATAACATCATATCTAATGATATGATGGAAAGCACACTATTTTTTCTATTTATACCAAACAGGTGCAAGTTAAGAGGAGTTAAATTATTGTGGAGGTTTGATCAAAGGAAGTTGGATAATGTAGCTTTTAACAATTTATCCAAGACTGAAGCATATGACTCCCCTAGTATATTTAATTGTCTTTGCTTGTTTCATTTTGGATTCCTAATATTTTGATTAGAGGAATTGGAAGAATTAGATTGGTTAACAATAGGTGGAGGGATAGTTTTAAGGGCAACCACATTTTTGGTTCCCTTGTTTTTGAGTTAATTTTTGTTTTAGTTGTTGGGTTTGGAGGATGAAATTTCACTTGATTTAAAGGTGGATTTCTTGTTTTTCAATAGTTTTACCTCATCAATGGCTCTATTTTCTAGTTTGTGGGCCATGATAAAATCCTCGTCAAAGGTCCTAAAGCTTTAAACTTGTAAAGTAGAGGAAATGTGTTTGGTACAAGCCTAGTAAAAGAGTTTGGTAAACTTGGGTTGGGTTAGAGATAAATATATTTGGTTGATGAGAATTATCCAATGGGCCATGAAGTAAATAATAAACTCATTATCAAATTTATAGATGGATTATAGATCAGTGATGAAGAATTTATTAGAGATGTTTATAGAAAATTGATCTAAGAAAATATGAGCTAGTTGGGAAAAAGAATAGAGGGAGTTTTTTGTAAGAGCACTAAACCAATATAGTGCCAAACCTAATAGCGACATGGGGAAGGTACAAAGAAGAAGAGAATAATTATAAGAAATCATATAACATGAATGACTAAATGATATTAGGTGTTTTTTAGGGTCTTCCCTACTCTTAAACTTTCAAAACTTCATAAGTTACCATTGAGGAGAGTATGGGTGAATGTGGATGGATGGGTGAATTGGTTCATTATAGATTTGATCATATGAAAATATATTATGAGCTCCAAAAATGGATGACTCTACAGTATTCATTTTATCCATTAATATTTTGACAAGGTTAGTTTAGGGTTGTGCACTCCCACAATTGTGAGGTAGGTTATGTTGGGTCTCAGTAGGTGAAATATATGGGTATTTGGTAGTGGGTTGAGAAACTACCACATACTTGTATGTGGTTAAAGGTGGTTGGGATGATGCCACATATGAATATATAGAGATAGGTAGTTGGGTGGAAGGTAGAGGTATGTACCCTTGTGGGTTAGGGACATATCTTGAGTTTGGTACAATGGGTGCTTATTGAGACATTAACATAGGTTGGGTATGAGGCATGGTTGGGTTAGTAGGTAGAGGGTAGGTGGCCACTTTAGTCCTGATGGGTAAAAGGGTGGAAGGTATGGGAACCACCAAGTTTTGAAATAGAGCGGAGGTAGGTAGGTTGGAAGTGAGAGGAATGGTGGTGGTACTAGTAGAGGGTGATCTTATGTTAAGGTAAGTAACAATGCCTAAATTTTAGGTTGATCCTATCCTAAGAGGGTTGTTATTTGGGGAATAAGGTGCTTGGGCATTGCTTGGTTGATTAGGTTGGTTTTGAATGGTGGTATCATTGGGATTATTGGTAGAAGATGATGCTTGGGTGATCAAAGGTTGGGTGGAGATAGTCTTAATAGAAGTTTCATCCAGAAGGTTAGAAGGCATACCATAAGGCAAGCCAATAGGTGGAATTGACATAGGGGTATAGTGAGAGATGGTGTTGAGGTAATGTTGAAGAGATATAGGCTTGTTATCTAAGAAGACAACAAAATCCACATCTCCTTGGGAAACCATCCAAAAGATGATAGGACTTCTAAAAGGGTATGGGAACCATCTACATCTGAGATATAATCCATGGATGATGAGGAAGATTAATAAGTATGGTCAAGAGGTAGATCCTAGTTTGCTTGGTTCTTTAGTTGTTGCCTAGTTAAAACAATGCAAAGAGGGGAAATAAGAAGATACAAGAAATCTCACAACTCAAATAGATATAAGACAAGAAAAATTCAAGGAAAATAAACACACACTATGTTACATTAATCCTAATATTTATTTTAGTCTCTCTTTTGGCTTATGCCTTAATCTTTAATAACGATGTGACTAAATTTGGCTTGTAGAGCAGGTACTAGAAAATAAGCCTATGGTTGGTTTTAGGTTGTGTTTAGGATTTCAAAGGGATATATATTGGAAATGATATTAGGGCCTACCACCTCAATTCACAAACCATAATGATAAGGGTGTCAGGTGCTTAGCTAAGATATATTGATTTTAAGAGTTTATACTCAATCAAAGAGCTGAGTTGGTTCTCCCTTTAGTGATGAAATCCAAGTAAGATATCCAAGAGAGGTGACCATTAGGTAATGAAATCCCATTTAGGCCTTATGTTAAATTTTTTATGCTTGTTTAGATGTGAGTGGCCTGGTCTTGTGTGTGTGATAAGAGTGAATCCATGATTGATTTACTTTTCTTTAAATTAAACTATATGAGCTAAACTTACAAGCAACCAATGTATGCAGTTAATTTTAAGACCAAAATGAAATTTTGATTTCATTGTATGAGTAGAGAGATAAGAATATGAAATAATGTAGATACAACTATGAACTCAAGAAAAGGCTCGAGGGTCCCACAAGGTATGCTAGAATGTTTTATAGAAATTTCTCTTATGTTCTTTATAAGAAAGAGAAAATAAACTCAAGAACGGTATGGTAGAAAAACCTAATATTTTATGCATGCATTGATCTATATGAGTGTATATACTCATATTTTTCTTGGGATGAATCATTTGAAGATAAGAGAGCACTCAAATAAATGGTTTGATTATTTATATAGTAGGGTGGATTGCCTAGCAAGATAGATCCAAGAAGCATGAGCTTCCTTAGAGGCTGTCAATCCACACTTTTAAAAAATCAAGTTCTAAAATATAAATTAATTTCATAAACAATAGAAGATAATAAAATTAAGTACAAGAAGTGATTCATAAAATAATAGATGAAATTTACTAATTATAGTAATAAGTGGGTCAATACTAAGGCTAAATATGTTGGGTGTGGTTTAGAAAATAGGGTAGGGTTGTGTGATCAAGATAAGGGTCTAAATGTTGGATTTTTTCAATGTATAAGATTGAAAATAACTTTATATTATTTTTTCACACAATGACCATTAGTAGTTGAGGTGACTATCAGTGGTTAGGGTAACTATCGACAGTTGAGGTAACTATCAACACTTAGGACAGATGGTTAGTAGTCAGAGTGACTATCAATGGTTAATGTGGGTTAGGTCTAATAAATAAAAAGGCTATTTGGATGATGTAATAAAATGGGGTTCTAAGAGATGGGTTTGGGCTAGGTTGATTAAAAAATAGAAACAAACTAAATGAATGATTAAAAATAGGTACTTACTTGGCTTGTTGGCTATTGATTTGATGAATGATTCAAGGTGGTGGAAACTAGAGAATTTTTGGTAGAGAAATGGTACTTGGTTGTTGGTCAATGGGTGGTAATACTTCAAATCTCTATCACTCTTGCTGGTTTGTTAGATTATTAGAAGAATGCCTATAAAATAAAACATTGATGTAAGAAGCTTTGGCTCTATATTATTGATTGATTTTGGATCTAGATTCACCCTTTCCTCCTCTATCTATATAGGAAGGGATATGAGGTGAAATAATATGTTAAGAAGAGGTTTAACTTGATGTCTAAATTTAGTTATCATATTCATGGGATCATACATAAATTAGATAGTATAATTATAAAAAAGGAAAGTTGAGTTGAAGTGGGTGTTTGATTGTTTAGGTGGTGCAAACCTAACTGTCAGTAGTCAGGATAAACATCATTATTTAGGTTGATTATTAACAATTGAGGGTCTAAGGATAAAGTTAGTCAAAAGGCTAGTGGGCTAGTTTAGCTAGTCAACTAACTAACTCAAGGTTGTAGTCAAATGGTTAGAGGATGGTCTCGAGGAGGTCCTAAGGTGGTATAAGTATATTTATACATATATAATAGTTGTGTATGGTTTAATATTTCCTAAGAGTTAATTTTACCACTTGATATAATTTTATATTACTTAAACTTATATTTTCATCTATTCTAATACACAATGCATA
This sequence comes from Torreya grandis, assembly GCA_037957365.1. NCBI lineage: Eukaryota > Viridiplantae > Streptophyta > Pinopsida > Cupressales > Taxaceae > Torreya > Torreya grandis. The sequence goes on from JARHVA010007472.1 coordinate 210,870, forward strand.
AACCCATAAGGTGAATCTAATAATCATTACCAAGTAGACACATTGGAATATAAAATACCAAAATTCAATTAATAATCATGCTAAACTTATTTTTATACAATAACTTATGTTTTATAATTTGCAAAAACAACAACAATCCCATTTTGATACAAATATAAGTTAAGAGGATCATGTTTCTTATACCATACAAAGTATATTTGCATCTCATAATGAAGTTAACCAATCTTTCTTATAATTGATATTAAACACGTCCAACAATGAATGCACAACTAGGTAATCTAATTGAGTTTCATCCATAAGACAATGAAGATGATGCATGAAAATTCTATCCAGAATAGTTATGAGTGCATCAATTAGTTAGTAATACCTACCCACCCCAACCATCAATTAATATGGGAAAAAAACACCTAATAATGAAATTAAAACATAGAGATATCATTTCAAGCATAATACATATAGAGTCAAGGTAGTAGGTTCAGGGTTTCAAGCCAACAAATAAAACCATAAATAAATAAAGAAAACCAAATGTCACTAACCCCTAGTGACTATAAAATAGTTCACATACCTTGAAATACAATCTAGATAACCATAGAGTAAACAAAGTAACATTATCCTACTAATAGTATGATTTAAAATCAAAAGCAAAAATACCCAAAACACAAAACAAAAACAACCAATCAAGATTGTAGTTTTTCTAGTTCACCTATACACCATCTAGGATGAGGTGACACCATACAATCTCACCCATAATGGATTTCATAAACTGCATATTTTTTAGTTTAGATCTATTTAAGAGCCACATAATGCTTTGAAACCATAAACAAGTCTTGTTCAAAATTTACAAGAACCTAGTAAAACATTTGTACCCTAAACAAAGGTGTGACCACTTACTCATTCAACTATAAAATGTAGCACCATAAATAATCTCAACAACAAACTATATCCACTTTTTTCACTTTCTATCCTATTTTTTCCTTATTTTCCATTATTTTCCCACACATATGTTTAACAATTATCCATTCATATTTAACAGTTCCATCTAGTATAGGTATTTGTTCTACCAATTGGAACTCCACTAAACACAATAATGGGTAGTAAACAGTCTCATTTCTTTAGGTCTTCATGAATGTTAATGAGTTAAAAACTCTCATCAACATGCATGCTCCCAATAATCTTCATGCATGGTCTACAAAAGAAAACAATGATTAGTTTACAATGAAAATTGAAACCCTAATCAAGTTACATTACATAAGTCAACTCAGACATTACCATGTGGTTGAGTTTATTAAACCCATGAAATATGGTAGAAACCTAAGTATTCAATGATTTATGGTTAGAGTATTACATTTTTAATAAATCCACGGTCCTTTATTAATATGAATTTGTCCCTTAGTAGACATTAATCAATGAAACCATGCACTCAGACCTCTAAATGACCTGAATATCAATGTACACAAAATAGTCAAATGTTAGAAGACCTTCAATATCCTTCTTGAATTCAATTAGGTGCCAAAATGCATCTTGATATAATAAATCTTGATTTATTAATGTTAGAATTATACCATTCATAAATCAATAACCACCGATTGTTTCATAATAATAACAATCAACAATTGTAATAATCAAATAAATGATTATAAATTGATTATACATTACAAGTACACAAAATAGAACTCAAAACAAAAATAATATAATAAAACAAGTTTTGGTTCAGGGTGGTGATTCTATCTATATCATGTTTTTAATTTTACCAACATTTTTTAGCTTTTTCTCTGCTTGTAAGCTTTGCTATCCAATCTAACTCAACTAAGGCAACACCTACAACCATGCCAATAAAAGGAATCAATATTACCTAATCTCATATAATCAAATCAAAGATAAATAAGAGTAATGTCAAATTAAATATAATAATAATAATAATAATAATAATAATAATAATAATAATAATAATAATAATAATAATAATTTTTAAATATAAAATGTTTTTAAAATAATCAAAATGTAAAAAATATATCTATTAATCAAAATGTCAATATAGTATAAAAATATAATAAGTATTTATACTCAATTATAGGTAGGTGTGTTCATGTCATTTAGGAGCAAGACTACTTATTTTCTATAAATATTAGGCTAATTTTCATGTTTTCGAGTCTTGAGTGTGAAACCTTGTTTAGAGTAGATTTTAAGAGTTAATAAATCCTTGTTTAGATACTTAAGAAGATTTAATTAATTATTTTGGATAACTAGTTAGTGGTTAGGTTGCACTCTTCTTATATAAGTAGGAGTTGGTTATGCTAGTTATTTATGAAATTTTTTGTATAAAGAGTGGTTTTTGGTTTTGAAATAGGGAGGTCATTTAAAAATATAGTGTGTGTTTAGGAATTAGATTCAAATGAACATTGTAAAATTACCCCAAAGGAATTATTTTTTTTCTTGGTTTGATAACAGAATTGCAGACATTATTTGGTAACAAAGTAAATTTTAAGATTCAATAAAACCTTATTTAGATACTTAAGAACATTTAATTAGTCATTTTGGATAACTAACTAGTGGTTAGGTTGCACTCATTCTGTACAAGTAGGATTTAGGAGTTGGTTATGCTAGTTAGTTATGAAACTTTTTTTAAAAAGAGTGGTTTTTAGTTTTGAAGTAGGGAGGTCATTCACAAATATATCATGTGTTTAGGGGTTAGATTCAAATGAACATTTTAAAACTACCCCAAAGGAATAAAAAAATTTCTTGGTTTGATAACGAAATTGCATACATTGTTTGAAACCCTATGTTCTTGTAGTGATAGGTAAGGAACATGTCTTTGAATACATTATATAATGAAAGTGCATATAGGAGTGCATGTGAGGTCAATGTATGGAGAATTCTCTATTTGATAATTCAATTTTCAAAGGTATTTTGTACTCTATACTTCACATGATTTAGTAAAAATAAATAGTAAAGGAAGAAACATGAATGGTTTGGTTCAATATTATCATTGGAGATGATCAAGTTGAATATGTGTATATGAAGGTTGGGAATTACTTTGTTATTGTCAACAGACTCTGACTGAAGCTTAATTTTAAAAACTATGTATATTTCTCTCATGCATTATTTGAGATGACTATGTAACCAAAATGGTGTAATTTTAGGATGGGTTCATAGTTTCTTATGAGATTCAAAATGCATTTTTAGACCCTTTATAATTTATTATTCTATGTTTATAAAATTTGACTCATAATGTGTATTCAAAGTTTGATATGGTTAAGAGGATGTTCAGATGTATTTTTTGAGAGTATTGTCTTTGGAAAATAAAACATAACTTGTGTTTTCAGCCTAAGGTGAGAAAGAGTATTGCGCAAACATTTTGAGTAAGGAAGAACCCTGTGAAAGGCAGGTTAGAAAGTTATATAGTTAAGTACATTTTTGTTACCTTATTTTTAAGACTCTCAATGCATGTAGAATATGTTTTCATGTTATATTTGATAAAGAGACCTAACTCAATCTAGTACCATCATATTCTACATACACAATTATAGCATTATCATGGGAAACATAGAAAAGAGGAGTCTCCAATGGTAATGGATAGAGTATAACAATAGACTAATAAATGCATTATAGTGAAATATTCTTTAGTTAAGGAATAGATTATATTGGCATTCGATATGTGTCAATCCCATTCAATAGTTTAGAGAATGGTCTTGGTAAAGAATTTATTTCTTAAGGTCTGTAGATTGTGCTATGCATGAAGCCACACTAGAATCGAGACCAAATCCATATAAAAGGAAATCAAAGAATGACTTTATAGATTTATAGACATGTAATCTACTAGAATGAATCCAAAGCCTTATTTATATTTTTTTGAAGTTGTTAGGAGAATTAAAAATAGAAGCTTGATTGACCCTTTTTGGATACAAACAATCTATGTTATTCAATAAAGTCGAGGACAAACTACTTAAAAGAATAAAACAAAGAAATATAGAATACACTTACCTATTTGGGAAAGATGTCTATAAGGAATATAGATCCCAGAGATTGACTAGAGTCATTCAAAAGAATTCCAAAAAATAAGTGTTCTCAAGTGATTGAAAAATAAGACTATATTGTACAGAAATTTACTTTGAAAGTTTGATTATCAATTGA
>JARHVA010007472.1:225000-250000 GCA_037957365.1 Torreya grandis
AAATAAAAAAATTAGAATGGAAGATAGTTATATAACAATAATGAGATTATAATTTGGATGCTTCTAGAGGTGTAGACACTAACTTCAGCCTAGGATTGTTACCTCAACACTACTGTGATGTAGAAAAATAGGCCAACCTTCTAGAGGCCATAAATTTTGACTTGTAACTCCATTTGAGTTCTTTCACATGCCAAAATGACCATATTGAAGATTTTGATTTTTACTTAAGGGGATTTATTCCCTTCAATTTGATTTTAATATTTTTTAGAGGCCAAACGTGATCATCTGAGGGTCCAAAATTAACATTTAATGATTTTTTTAGGAATTTTCTATTTTTAGAAATTGTAAATTTTTAGAACTGGACATCAACTTCAATTAAATTTCATCCCATAGGCTAATTTTAAAATTTAGGATATTTAGGGAAATTTTTAGAGTTGTGTGTGTTTGCATGTGAAAATTACTATAAATAATGGTTGCTAAAAAGAGATTTTTTTTTTTCAGATTTTAGTTTTTTTTTAAAATTTTACATATAAACTCTAATTTCTTAGTTGAGGATTATTTAAGCATGATTTACATTTGTAATTATTTCTATTCATTAAATACAAATCAATACAAGTTATTTTTCATAAACCTAGCCTATTGGTAATTTTATTTCTTGTTAATTTTTGGTTTTATTATATTGTCTAGGTTCAACATAAGTGTCTTTTATGTAATACTTGTTAGAAAAGGGTACGACCACCTAGATGCTTTTGGGTTTGAATTTGAAATCAGTATGGTGCATTCATATATGTTTCATAGATTGTCACTCCTCATGAAATTGTAAAAACCTAGTTCTTCATCTCCATAATGACCTTATGAAAAAATGTGTTAGTAGGGACATGATGTCAAGCTACCCAAAAAATGCAATTATTAGTGGGAATTTACTACATATCTAATGTTATGAATAGGGCCTCAAACTTATGTTGTTCTCTCCTAGATGTTGGATTGTTTATGAGTCATGCAATATGTGGAAAGCAATTACAATAATGACCTACATTATAACTTGTTAAATTAGGCTCTTGGATTCTTCTTTAGTACTTTAGACTTGTATATGTGGTGTTCCTATTACTAATATGTAAATAGGGAAGTTTTATTAAATTGAAATCTTGATATAGTGATTTGATAATTTTCTTTGGTCTCTCTTAGTATTTATATTAATCTCTTCAAATAAATAACTCACATTGAATCACTTAGACCTACTATTAGGATACGTTTCATTTTAAAAATAGATGACTTTAGGGCACTAGACACTTGTGTCAGGTCAAAACACTAGATTTGATGCTAGTGTTTATCCCAAATGTTAGTGTGTATGGATTGGGAATGTAGGTACATGCCCAAAACTTAAAAAGTTGGAAGATAAGTACATTTTATGTATTGTAGGTAAGATAAAATGCCTAGATCACCAACATAAAACTATTTAGATTAAGAGATATACCAAGGGGCACAAGATAGAGTAGATTTGAGTGTAGACACTATATAACTACACATGATAGCTCTAATTATCAAAACACCTTAGGACCCCTATCAGACCTTGAGTTTAGTTGACCACTTAGTTAGCTAACTCATCAACCTACTAACTTAACCTTTTAAACAAACCTATTTTAACTTACTTTAACCCTTTTACCCTATAAAACTTGACCATCTTGGTCAACCTAACCATCGATGATTATCCTGAGTATCAATGGTCAGGTATCCTTGCCTCCTCACCTTCTTAACACATCACCAGTTGTGTGTGAGATAATGAGGCACAATTTAATATATTCACCTTATGCGATGACAACAAACTTCCAAGCATCATGATCAACAACCTCACTCTATAGGGAACCTTCCATCCTCCATCTCTCTTTTTATATAAAAAGAGTGGAGTGGGAGGTGAAAATTGGATTCGGATTTCATGTTCAAGAAATCAAATCTTCTTGAAAATAGGTATTTAAGTTCTCCATCATCTAGTCTTCCTTTAGTAACCCAACATCAGCAAAAGAGACCCAAACTTATATCAAATTTTATTTTGATGCCAAAGTATTATTAATCTAGTAAAATTTCTTCAACCTTCAATCATTGATTAATTAGAAAGCTATAGGTATATCAATACTTTAGCATTTTTATTTTGGATTTTTAACCCCCCTAACCTAATTAGACCTATCTGCACCTTATTTCCTCCCCACTAGATCTTCAACAGAAACTCTACTCACCCATCTACCTATTCTACAACTCTATTTTGATTACCTTCAAAAAAACATATAAAATCACCAACGGTCACCCCAACCACTGACAATTACCCAACCACTGATGGTCAATTTAACTGCTAAGAGTTTACCTAATCATCGATGGTCACTATGGTAGAAAATTATAATAAGTTATTTTTAACCCCTTACCCCCAACCAAACTTAACTTTTTGTGTTCTTATCCATTCATAGACCCTTTTCTAATTTTATGAACCTGACTTCACCCACTTTAGTACAAGTATCGACCAACTTTTACTAGATTTAGCCATTTTATTTAACAACCATTCTACTTTCTTCTTTTATTGCATTTCTTTTATCTTATGCAAGTACTTTATTTTATCATTTCTAATTTGATTATTATCAACAGTGGATTGATAGCCTCTAAGAAAGTGCATGCTTCTTGGACTTAGCTCATTCTAGGCAATTCACTTAACTATATTGCTAACAATCCACTTTTTTAGTGTGTTTTTATTTTCAGGTTATTCCTTATTAACCAAAGAGGAGTTCTCCATATTTATTTAGATTATGTGTGCATCAAAAACTAAGTATTTATACCATACCCTTATTACTAGTTTCTTATCTTCTTCCGAAATTAAGAAATGAGCATAAATTAAGAGAAACATTTTGGCATGTCTAGTGGGACCCTAGCATCATCTAGTTGCCCTTCATTTCTTCCTTTATTCTATGCTCATTGAATGAAATATGAAAGTTTATTTTTGGCTTAAAATAAACCCTTTGCATACATTGATTGCTTACTTGTTTTAGTTCATCTAGTAATTCAAAGGAAAAGTAACTAATCATAGTGGAACTCTTATTATCACACACTTATCTAACCACATAATCAACTGACACATTAAAAAAAACTTGAGACAAATCCTAACTAGGATTTTATCACCTAGTGATCAACCTTACCCTTTCATAGTAATCCTACTTGGAGGTAATTATTAAGGGGAGAACCAAATCATCTCTCTAGTTGAGTATAAACTCTAAAATTTAGTATATCTTGGCTAAGCACCTAACAACCTTATCATTCTAGTGTGTGAAGTGAGGGGTTAGGCCCCAATACCAAGCCATGTACTAAATATCAATACAAATTTCTCTTTTGAGCACCTAAACAAAACCTAAAACCAACCTTATATTTCCTCTTTAGTACCTAATCTAAAAGACAAATTTCTTCTTCACAATTTCTAAGGGATAAGCCAAAAGTGATCTAAAAAGAATCCTAAGTTTAAACTCACTATTAGTGTATGTTTTTATTGCCTTGAGTTCTTTTCTTTTGCATGCCTTTTATTTGAGGTGTGAGTTTTCTTCATTCCTTTATTATTTTATCACATGGTATTTACTAGATAGTAGTTGAGAGATCAAACCAACCAAGTACCACCTTCCTCATCTTCCTCCTCCTCTATGGAGTATACTTGAAATGCTGAGGGTTCTCCTCCTCATTTTCCTCCCCCTACCATGCCTTGAAAATTTATTGAGGGTGATGAAAAATTCACTATGTTCCTTGATAACAACCTCGTATCTTTCCAACATTACATTAATACCTTATCTTATTGTACCCCTACTACTTTAGTTCCTCCTGTGGATCCACCCTTTGGTATGCCTCCTCCTCTTATGGTTGGTTTTACCTCTGACCAACCTTTGATCACCCAAGCTTCTTCTTCTACCAATATACCATGCACTACCATAAATGAAAACCAATCCAACATTCCAACCTATAACCAAACCCCTCCTACACCAAATAATGCCTCCAATGTAGGGGCAACCTTACCTCTTTTTACCTATACCCCACCTACCATGGGGATATCTTCTACACTTATTTCCACCATTACCCTTACCACTACCAATACACCAATTTATACCCCTATTCAAAATTTGGTACTTTCCATACCTCATACCCTTCCACACATTATCACTAGAGTCATCACCCAACCCCAACCTACCACTTAAACCATACCTCTAAACCAACCTTTGTCAATCCCTCAACAAACACCCATGACATATTAACATTATGTTCCTAGCCTAGAAGGATAGATACCACCTTATACCTAGCCTTTTGTGCCAACATACTAATATGGGACACCATCTCAACCTTCCATGACCACATACTAATATGTGGCATCTTCTCAACCTCGCACCTCTTATCCATACATTGTAGCCACCCAACCCCAACCAACCTACCACGCAATTATGGATCTCCCCAACCTCAAAAAAAATTAGTTAGAATGTTGATGGATAAAATTTCTAATCTTGAATCATCTATTTTTAGAGCTCATAACCTTGTATCTTATGATCAAATCTATAATAAACCCATTCATCCATCTATTCCTATCCAACCTTATCCTCCTCAATGGGAACTACCTAAGTTTTCCATGTTCCAAGGTAAGGAGGACCCCCAAATTTATTTAATATCATTCCACCATTTTTTTTATTTGATTGCATATGATGACGCTTTCCTTCTTCAACCTTCCCCATGTCCCTATTTAGACTAGCCCTAGATTAGTATAGTGCTCTCACCAATCATTCTAGGTTATCCTCTCACCTAGCCTAAATATTTTTAGATCACTTTTCAATTAATATATCTGAAAATGTTTTTATTACTGACCTTTACTCCATTAGAAAATTTGATGATGAATCAATTGTCAATTTTGTAGCTAGGTGGAGAGGTCTCATTAATCAACTTTCTTTTTCCTTACCTCAACTTGAACTAATTGGCCTCTTTTCTCAAGGTTGTGATAAACATATTTACCCAACTCTTTAGCTTCAAACTTTCAAAACCTTTGATGAAGCACTTATCATGGCACGTAAACTTGAAATTAGAACCATTCATGAAGGTAAATTGAAACTAATAAACAATAATTCTAGATTTAAATCCAATGACCCTTCTTCAAACAAAACCACCAACCCATCCAACTATCCTAACACTAAGAAAATGCAACAAAAAACATGGTCATCTTAAAATTAGATCCACCTCCAAATATCAACCAACCAAATCAAACCAATTCTTTCAACCCATGAAACCAACAAACTCAAAACCAAAACTGAACCACTCCAAGACAATATACTACCATATGGGAATCATATGCTTCAATTTTGGATAAAATACTTAAATATAACCTCATCCAAATTCCTCCTATCAAACCACCCCAATAATTTTATGTCTCTCACACCACACCTAGATGGTATAATGAAAATGATCTATGTGCCTTATATTGCATTATTGGACATGATGTTAATAGGTGTAATACCTTTAAAAATATTATCCAAAACATGATTGACAAGGGTGAACTTGAATTATATATTCCCAATAAACCTCCAAAATAATCATTAAACATCTTTAGGAAACCTTTTCCTAACCATTCACCTTCCACTAACCATGACAACAACTAACTAGGATCATCTAATGATCATGAGGTACACACGGTTAATGTTATTACCATTGAACCTATTTTTGAGGAAACCATTACCTCAACTACCTCTTCTTCCACCCCACATATTAAAGTGATGGAATCTTCATCTATTCTTTTGGACAACCAAACAAAGGGATAAACCTCCTCTTTTTCAATAGAAGAGACCATTAACTCACCCACCTCTCCTTTGATAAAAATACCAAAGGAGGTAACCATTAAATCAACCATATCTTCCTCCAATCCACTTATGGAAGTGGTGGAATCACTAATCTTTCCTTTAGACATCCAAACAAAGGAATCAACCTCCCTTTCCCTATCTAAAAAATCCACACCTTCCTTACCTACCATAGAACCAACCACACCTTCTTTAGAAACCACTCCAAAGGAAGATATCATCTCCTCTATTCTTTCCCTAGAAACACGACCTTCCTCAACCATCAAACCTTCCACCCAAGATAGAGGTGAAGTAACTATTCCTTCATGTAAACCTATGGGTTTAACATTTGAAACCAATAACCAAGGAATCAAACCCATCTATAAACCTTTTTATATATTGGTCTAAAATCTAGAGTTTACTTCTTAACCCAATCTAGATAGGGCCACTTTTTGACACCATCTTGGGATACCTTACCAAAGAAAATAATAACCTTTAACCTCAATTAAATCTACCCTCAAAGCTATCATTACCTTAACCCCATCATTAGATACTTCTTCTTCCAAAACCATGGGGGAACCATCAAACCTACCTCAATCTAAAATTTCTAAATCACCCTACACCTCTTTGACCAAACCCATCAATAATATAGGAATCCTTCTTACCCCTAGCTTGGATCATCCATATTTTAATTTGGCCTTAACCCCATCAAGTCCACTAAATAAATCTCTAACTATACCTATCAAAAAGGTGGAACCACCCAAACCATCTAAAACTAGATTCATACTACCCCTTTCTCTTTTACCTTCAATTTTAGGACCCCGTCCATCTACTATCCTCATTACCTATTCTTCATATAGTAAACCTTCTCCTTTTAATCTACGTACACCGACCTCCATCAAAACAACAAAATACCCATCATTTTTAACTAACCTATCTACCTCTACCTTCTCATCTATCACTAAACGTCCCCCCTCCACCTCTAAATCTTATACCAAACCGACCAAGCAATCCCAACCACAAACACATGCCAAAACCATCCCACTACTCCCAAGACCAAAAACCCAACATCCTCAACACCTTTGATTAAATCTTATTACACCATTTTACAAAGGTTTTTGCAAACCTATGAGTTGACCATACTACCCATCAAACCTCCCTTCACATCTTAAACCATCATGGTTCAATGACAATTTTATTTGATTATACAGTAGGATAGTAGGACATGATACAAAGAATTAAAAATCTCTCTAAACACTAGTCCATAACATTTGAGATGAGGATGATCTATCATTAGATGAACCTCCTTTAAGCCCCTTGCAAAACCAACCACCAACTCAAACCATCCAACATCTACCTATTTCCCACTCTCACCTAAGATTGAGGAGGAATTGAATTAGTTATCCAAACCAACACTTCCTCTTATCCACACCATCCACATGGTTACCTGATCTCAATCCCAATAGAAATATAAGGGAAAATCAAAAGTGTCCATTTTATGGACATACCCTTCAACACCTCAACCTTTCCAAAATAACCCAAACACATTCACCATTACCTAAACTAAAAGTATCCATCTTGGGTGCATCCCCTTCTAACCCTTCTGAATCCATTCAGTGTATAGTGTTGAAACAACTTCACCAAACACTGGTGAAGATGAGATTGTATGAATTAATCAACACCTTACCTCCTCACCATCAAACATTGATAGATATTCTACAATCCATAGAGGTTCAAAATGAAGATCCTCAATCCCTTATATCCTTTGTTATATCCCTTTAACTTTCCACCTTGGTCACCTTTAAGGATTCAAAAATATCTTCTATACATCTTGAGGATCCTAGTCCTCCCCTCTTCATCACAACATATATCAATCAAACCTATATCAGAAGGTTGATGATTGATGGAGGAGCTAGTATAAACATTATCTCATCCCATGCCTATGACCAACTTGACTTTCCCAAGAACATCATGTTTGAAATGGTAGTGGTTATTCATTATTTCAATGACAAAATGCCCACTACCTTTGGAATAGTAGTTCTCCATATCCATTTGGGACCTCACACTATTATATAACTCTTTTATATTATAAAGGGCAAGTTCCAATATAGGGTTTTACTTGAATTCCCTTAGATCCATACTATGACTTGTGTCCCTTCCACTCTACATCGTTACATCAAATTTGAGCATGAAGGTCATGTCATCACTATATCTACTGACCCTACTTCCTTTACATCTTACAATATGACATACGAACCTAATGATGTTATTCTTCTTTGTCCATCCACTTCACCACCAACTACCAGCTACTCTACCCCGACATTTGATGAAGATTCAATAATCTCATCCATCCCTTCTTCATATATCTTGATAGAGGACCCATTAGAACCCATATTCTAATGTCTCTCACTTAGTGAGTATCATCTTCTACCCTTGGATGTTTTCCCTACTCTTAAAGAGTATGGGAACCTCACCCACGATCTTAGTTATGACCCTAACATTAGAACCATCATCCTTTTTGGGCCACCCAATCATTGAAACAACTTCATCTATGGGGGACTTGAATGTCCACTTATTTCTTCATCTACCACCCCTCATATCTGACCATTCACATATAACTTTTCATATCTTAAGAAACCCACATTATCAAATTTATACCTTTAAAGGTGTGCTTAGAAGGGGTTTGGCCTTAGCCTTTATGAATAGGGACCTCATGAGCTACCCATAATCAAAACCCAAAAAAAACATGAGTTATTTGGACTTGGGTTCATACCACCAAATGAACCCACCTCACCAAAACCCATTGCCACCATTGATGATGATGTCTCATTCTCAACAACCCCATCTCCCTCAAAGTTTGAGGACTTTGATATCATCCCATCTAACCTTTTTATATTAATACCATTAGTTTGGGCCCCCTAACCTATCAAAAGGATGGTCAAACTAAAATCTTCCTCTCATCCATCCTAAAATGGTAGAAAGGGATTCTCCTACCATCAACACCATCTGACATTAGTATGATGATTCCATTCTCACCTACCTTGGTGTGGGGGACTCTTCTATCCATAAATACCTTCCTCATGAGAACCAAACAATGTTGAACTAACCTACCATTGATGTCAACTTGGTACTCAAGATAACCCTCACATCATCAAGATCAGACAACCCTTGAATTTAGTATAATAATAAGACTACCCTTCCTTCATGATCACATCATAGCATTTTCTTGGTCCTATCAAGATATGCCCAAAATTGACCCTTCTATTTCTCTCCACAACATCATAACCCATCCTGATGTTAAACATATCAAACAAAATCTCTACAGGATGTAGACTCGCATCATCCTTATAATCAAAGAAGAGCTTAAATACCTCTTATATATGGACTTCATCCAACCTATTGACTATCATCAATGGGTTTCTAACATTATTCCCATTACCAAACAAATAGGGGGACTTTTCCTTTATATCAACTTTCATAACCTCAACCTTGCTTACCCAAAGGATGAATTTCCTTTACCTATTATTGACCAACTTGTTGATCTTACAACTAGCCATTAAATGTTCTCTCTCATGGATAGTTTCTTGGGATATAATAAAATATTGATTGCTCCCAAAGACCAACATAAAACTTATTTCATCACCCCATGGGGAACTTTCTATTATAGATTCATTCCCTTTGATCTAAAAAATGTTGGTACAACCTACCAGCATTGCATGACATACATCTTCTATGACCTCATTCATAAAGTCATTGAATACTATGTGGATGACTACCTTGGAAAATATAAATATTTCAAGGATCACCTAACCATTCTTACAATCATCTTTGAATTATTTATCCACTTCCATATCTACCTTAACCCCAAGAAATTTATTTTTTGGGTCTTTTTAGGAAAGCTTCTTAGCTTCATTATCTCCCTTTGAGGAATCAAGGTAGACCCTACCAAAGTTAGATAAATCCTTGAAATTCCACCTCTAACACACTTTAATCAATTTTGTAGCTTGTAGAGGAAGCTCCAATCAATAGATTGATTCATCTCTCAATTATTTAATAGATGTCAACCTTTTCAACATCTTCCTAAGAAAGACACCTCCTTTAAGTGGACCAAGGACTGCCATAAAACCTTTGATTCACTCAAATAATACCTTATTTTTCTACCTATTTTCATCCCTCCTAAAGAGGATCTACCCTTTTACCTTTACATCTCTACCACTAACCATTCCCTAATGGTGATGCTCACTCACTATGATGAGCAGCACAAAGAGTAAGCTATCTACTACATAATTTGAATGCTTATAGAATATGAGACTTGGTATTTACATCCCAAGAAGCTTTGCCTTATCCTCATATTTTTTGACTCCAAACTTTTCCACTACCTTCTTAATCATAAAACCTATGTCATCACCAACACTGACCCACTCAAGTACATGCACTCCAAACCATACCAAAACCACTATATGGCTAAGTGGTTCATGATTTTATCTAAGTTTAACCTTTATTTCCTCTAATATAAGTTAATTAAATGGTAAGTCATTGATGACTAATTTTCTAAAGCCCCTCTACTAGATAAACAACCTCTTTCTCTTACATTTCTAGATGAGTCCATCATGACTCTTTCTTGAAAGAACCCTACCTACCAAATGACCATGTTTTTAGATGGCCCAAAGTGCCAACATGGCGGGGGTGTTAGATTTATTATCATTCCCATCGATGGTGAACCTCTTCCCCTCTTGTTTAAACTTGACTTTGAATGTACCAACAACATGGTTGAATATGAAGGCCTAGTCATAGGTTTCCAAACTGGTCTAGCCTTAGGAGTCAAGACAATTAGTGTCTTTGGTGATTCCAAAATTATGGTAAACTAGGTAAATAGATATTACCAATGTAATAATGATGTCTTACTAAAGCAAAAACAATTCGTAGATGTACTCTTAGAATCATTTGATCACTACACTATCTAGTTTATTCCATGATCTACCAATAAGTTTATGGATATAATGGCTTCGCTTGCTTCCAAAATCCAGTCTCAACCTTATAAATCTAAACTCTTTATTACCATTCATCACTTTTTCACTCCATTTTATATCCATTCTGACCTTCCTACCATTTGTAATGTGGAAGCATTTCCATCAAATCTATGGTACAAAATACCTCTAATTACCTCAACCTTGATGTCATTCCTCCCAACCTCTCTTGGAATACCCAAAGAACCTTTATTTAGAGTACATATAATTACACCATACTATGAGGAATACTTTAAAAACATGACTTTGATAGCCTCCTTATCCATTTCCTTTGTAGTCATGAATTTTCCCATGCCATAAAGTAAACACATGACAAAATCTATGGGGGACATTATAGTGGTTTAGCCATCTCTAAATACATCCTTTGCCTTGGATACTATTGGCTTACCCTTAGCCAAGATTGTTGTGATTATGAAAAGAAGTGTATCAAATGTCAACAATGAAAAAATTTACACCATGTACCTACTCAAGGCCTCCAAGTATCGAAAGAATTTTGTCCATTCTCATAATGGGGCCTTGATCTTATTGGGGAGATCAATCCTCATCCATCATAATGACACTAATCCATCTTTACCACCACTGAGTATTTCACCAAGTGGGTGGAAGACATTATTCTCATCTCTACCAAAGCCAATAAAATTTTCAACTTCATTAACCACCATATCATCTATCATTTTAATGTTCCCCATAAGATCATCACTGATAATGGTAAATCTTTCAAGAACAATAAATTCTAAGGTCTTTTAAAATTGTTTGGAATTAAGTTAAGCTTTTATTCACCTTAAAATCCATAACTAAATGGGAAAGATAAAGATTATAACAAAATTCTTAACAAAATGTTGACCAAAGTCATCAGTGCTTCAGGTTGGGATTAGCACTTGCACATCCCCTTTACTTTATGGGTCTATAACATTAGCATTCGAACATTTATGGGAGATACCCCTTTCTCTCTAGACTTCAAAGAAGAGGTAATATTGCCTCTTGAAGTTCAAATTCCTTCCCTTTGTATATATTTTCAATAGATCATTTCTAAAAATGACTATCATCAAGAATGTCTAGCATAACTTAAGCTACTTGATGATCAACACCTCACAGTGCTTAACCATCTTTGTGTCTATCAATAATGAGTCAAGTGCACCTACAAAAAATGCCTAAAATAATGAAAATTCAATATCAAAGACCTCATCCTAAATGAGAACCAACATGTACCTAATATGGATAAAAACAAAATAGGCAAATTTTCTTTCAATTGGATTAGACCCTACATCATAACCCATAAGCATAGATCAGGAACTTATCATTTATACTATCTCAAAGGCAAACTAGAACTTGAGCTCTCAATGATTTGCATCTATTTCCTTTATTTTTTAAATATGGATCAAATTCATCTTAAAATAAGCTCATCCCTTAATTTATGAGATTTGAACCCATCACCTACCTATCCCTCTCCCTTTGAGGAAAAATGATTATAACATAGAACCATGTGATTAATCATCATACTTATAGTATAATATTAAATATGGCCATCATAGATCTACCTATGGCATGGTTCTCATGGATACTTTTCACCTCTAATGAGATATAATCCCATGGTCATTTTTCCTCAAACCATTCCTTTCACCTACCACTAACCTTCTTGTGCTAAAATTCTTGTCCTCATAAAGGTAAACCTCTAAGCCTAAATAGACTTGTCCATGTATAAAACCCCTACATAAAATCAATTTGGGATACCAAAATATTATTTGGGTCACATATTTATAGAATTATAAACTACTCCTTTGAAGGATAGTTTTATAAAACTAAACTACTTAAAATATAGACTTCTCCCTTCAATGACAGCTACCAAATAGACAAACACAAATTTAGAACACTCCCTTGAAGGATGGATAATTCAAATGGGTCAAAAGAAATCATTTGAAGCTTCCCGTATTGATCAGATTCATAACTTATCAAAACTAAAAGCAATAAAACAAAACACCCTATATCAAAACCAAGGTATCCCAAGAAAGTTGCAATCAGATTTCATATCTAGCACTAGTAGACTTCCCACATCGATTAGTCTACACCTATCATAAGACATGGACTTGATTATTATGGGTCTTAGGTCACCTATAAAAGGGTCACACTAACCCACATAAGGTTACCTTACCTACCCACCAATTTACCTTTCACCTACCACCTACCTTCCCTTTATGCCATCTTTTAATCAAATAATTTTTATCTTACTCGATATGATTGTGATCAAGACACCTATTTATCAACCTAAGCATGATAATATAAAGCATTTTAAAGGCTTAGTTTCCTTAATGAAATCTAACTTTGGGTTTTTTTGGTCATTACCCATGAAAAGGCAATATGGTTGTTTGTTTTCTTTCATTACTAGTTCATGTAGACATATGTTTCATTATTTTTTTATCAAATTTCCCACATTCAATTTTTTCATCTACTTAACTTTATGTGTCATCATCAAATATAAACTCTAAATATAATAACACACATCAGATCATTATACATCAGAACATCATATCCATGAACCACATCATATATCTATCTATGCTCAAAACATCATGAATCACATCATATATCATTTATCTCTCTATAATATCATCATAAAAAAATCATATGAACATACATCATATCATAAATAAACCTAATTAAACCATTCATCATCATATCCATAAATAAAATAAGTGATAAAAACATCATGAATCACATCATACATCATCTACCTATCTATCTATGTATTATCCTATCCATTTACCATAAACATTACAATAATTCATCTTATACATCAAATCATAAAACCACATTAGCATAACCATAAAAAAAAATATCCATCATATAACATCAAAACATGAACCATAACATGAGTATAAACATCACATCAAAACATGAAACCAAAACATACATCATATATATATCATCACAACATTATCCTATACATCATGTCCATCAAATAATAATACATGTAATAATGTATCAATCTCTCTCATATACATCTCACACCATCGACACGTAGGCCCATATCAAAATAGAAAACACATACATCATATAATATCATATATCAAGCCCCTAGGGTACCACTACAACTCACTCCTCCACCTGCACTACCATTTGGTGTTGGTACTCCTAATCTACTTACCTAACTCACTATACAGGCCCACTGACCTAGAGTTGCTATGGTTGGCCCACCTACTAATTTGGCCCTATACTCCCTATATTCAGAGCTCTAATGGTAATTATGCCAGCACTATCACCTCATAGTATCTCAAATCCTCAACCATAGCTAAGTACCATCTCATCAAAATCATATCAAGTGGTCCTCCTATTAGTGTTTTTCTCATTTTTTCCCTCTTTATTAAGGTATCTTTATATTGGATGACTAAACCAAGAGAGATCCTCACCTAATCCCATTCTACTATCAAGGTAGTAACTTGACCCTATAAGTTGATAATCTAGCCCTGTAAAGTGGCCACCTATCCCTGTAACCATGTGATTTATGCCTAGGTAGTTTCTAGTGTTGCCTATGCCTATCAATCCTTCCTACCACCTTGTCCCAGTGCCCCCACTAGATCTAAATCCATGGTTTGCTAGCCCTCATCACCCCATTCAAAATTAGTTGTTGCATATAGGCCTTAATACCATGCTACATATTCATCCACCACACTAGCATCATCAATCATCACTCTCATTGGTAGCTCTTCATGATACAAAAATATGTCCTTTGGATACAACTCTAGAATTAAGAACTCAACATCCTCCCTCCTATATCTTAAAGATACTAGCATAATCCCCTGCATGAGGCCAAACTACCTCTAAACTCAATTGAATGGGATGAGTTTTATCTCACCAACCCACCTCCCATATACATATTTCCATATTTTTAGTAATAAAGTTTGATATCTATATTGGGCCCACCTAAACCAACCCACATATGGCCTCCAAACCACATCACCCATAACCAAACCCTTTAAGGCATCTCAAAACTAGTCAATATCCCTTACACCACCACCAACACCTATCAAATCATAATCTCCCCTCTATCTCAATAATCCCACTTTGTAATCCATTAGAGCGTAGCCATACCATGGTAGCCCCAAAGTCTCAACACTTGAATGTGCTTGTATACCTAGTAATGGAATATAAACCCAATGTTGATCCCATATCATCTGTGTGCTCAAAAGGCCTAGAGATCTATGTATATATAGACTATTAACACTAATGCCCACCTAAATAGATTCCTCCTAAGTAACATCTCCACCAACACTCCTAATATTAGATACAAAAATTAATTATTTCTCAAATCAAGCAAAGAAAAACATGACACTACCATCATCATCGTCAACAAACATTAGTGCCTCAAAGCCCTCTAGTATAGTGGTCCATAGTTAAAACCTCCTACATGATACCTAGTATAGACCTGATCTTTTCCATATACCAAATCCATATGGTAATCTCTCTCCTTACTCTTGATGTGATAAATTAGGCCCCCCCCAAATGGGTAGCCATGTAATCCTATGAACATCCTCTAAAAGGACTATCATCTCCCTAATTGGCAATAAAAATGTGTTTGTGGCCTGGTCCTATCTCTTAATGAACGTGATGATGATCACCTTATCTTATAATAGGTGTTGATAGTGTCTCATGGCCCCTAGGTTGACCTTATCCATGTGCTTCCACTCATCAT
Source organism: Torreya grandis (assembly GCA_037957365.1). Taxonomy (NCBI): domain Eukaryota; kingdom Viridiplantae; phylum Streptophyta; class Pinopsida; order Cupressales; family Taxaceae; genus Torreya; species Torreya grandis. Next base: position 240,543 of record JARHVA010007472.1, read on the forward strand.
TAATCATCCCATCACAAACCTCTATAAATATCTTAGGAACTTATTCCCTCATCTAGATCTAGTCACAAGCCTATAGAACCATAGTTAAAACATGTCACCATTGCTTATGGCCAAATCAGGCTCATTTATCAACTTGCAATTAAATCTTTTAATCATATTTCCTCTATAAATCAAATAAACATCTACCTTTATCCACACAAATTTCAACATCATACCAAAACATAAACACTTCTATCATGAACAATTGTCCTTCTCTGCATAACTTTCATCACCTAACCTATCCTATTGACACCTAATGCTTCTGTCACCTAAAATCTACCCACCAACCATATTAGCACTTCCTACTATTAAACCTACATTTAAATGAATTTTTAACCATACATAACCATTAAATACCTTTTAAACACATTTTATACCATTTCAAAACTTTACAAATATTTTTTTACTACTTTCAATTCAAACCTCACAACAAACCTTTTGACCATCGATGGTTTACTCAAACCATTGACAATCTTGTAACCCCAATTTTACCTTAGTGTTCAACCTTTAGTGGTTGGTCAAATTTTCAATTGTCACTATGTGTGAGTAAAGGTGGTGAAAGCCCCAAAACTTATCCACCCAAAAAACCTTACCAAAATAACTAATTTTAAAATTTAAACTACCTAAAACTATCTTACAGCATGTTCCCCACCCAAACCTTCCTTCCAAATCAAAAATCACCCAATAATTTTCCTAATTCTACCCAAAATCTAAACTAGGGTATAACCCTACCCAAAAAAATCACATCAAACTGACTTAAACCTACTCAAATTTATCTTCAACACATCAAATCCACTAACTATCAATTCTATAACTCCCCTACCTCATTCCTTAATCATTGTTAAGGTCATATCTTGCATCCAAATACACATCCACACCCCCATCCACCCTCGATCTTAGTCAACAATTGATCTCCTTGAACACATGCTCAACCACTAACCAAACTACACCTCAGCACGCTCGATCAACTCACCACAAAATGCCAATATACACAAATGTTAGAGCATAAAATGTAGAGGTCAAACATTCAGAAGTGAAAATGATTTTTCATTTTCATTTTTTATGTCTTGGCTTTTTAGGGTTTCCCCTTGATCATCGATGGTTAGGATGACCATCAATAGTCAACCTTGGGAACCCTTAACCATTGACGGTCAGGGTCCTATACTTTTTTTTTAATTTTTAAGCACTACACTTAGGTGTTAAACTTTAAGGATCACCTAATCTCACTTAAACCAAAACTTTAAATTTTGAAGATCACCCTTATAAAACTAGCCATTGGACCATGCCCACCTTAATATTTGTCATTTTGACCTACATTATTTGCATATTTTATGATGACCTTCCAGGGGTCTTTTTGATCATACCAACCTTTTTTTCCATGTCAACCATTCAAATTTGCACCACCTTATGCATGACTAGACCATTTGTGGTTTGTAAGGGAGTACTTCCTACCTCAAATACCTATGAAAACAACCCTATCTAGGATACTTATAGAGTAACCTGATCAATTATGACTAACATTATTAACTAATTACCCTATCACTTATTATTCTAGAACCAACCTTATTGTTACCAATAGTAGCAACTTTAGTCTTTATGCAATATTGACTATTTCACTTAGTCACATTTTGTGTGCATGTTTGAATTTTAAATGCCCAACCATTTTATCACCACCTAGTGACTCACCATTAATTGATTACCAAAACCTAACCTAATTTTGGTTTCACCTCATCAACTCTCAATTTGAGGGAGAACACCTCCTCCCATACTCAAGGTAATCAGAGCTTGACTAGGAATACATTTTTTTATTATATCTTATTAATTTAAAGTTTCATAACAAAAAAGCATAAAATGTAGACACTATAAAATTACACGTGATAGTTCTAGTTATTGAAACACCTTAGGACCCCTATCAAACCTTGAGTCTAGTTGACCACCTAGTTACCTAACTCTTAAACCTACTAACTTAACCTTTTAAACCAACCTCTTTTAATTTACTTTTACCTTTTTATCCTCAAACACTCAACTATCAATAATAAACCTAATTGTCGATGATTAGCATAACTATCGATGGTCAAGTCTCCTTACCTTCTCACCTTCTTAACACATCATTAGTCATGTGCAAGATAATGAGGTACAGTTTAATATATTCATCTTATGTGGTACTAACTAACTTTCAAGCATTGTGATAAATAACCTCACCCTCTAGGGAACCTTCCATCCTCCATCACTCTTTTTTTATAAAAAGAGGGGAATGGGAGGTGAAAATGGATCCATAATCCATGTTTAAGTAATCAAATATTCTTACACATAGGTATTCAAGTTATCCAGCATCCAATCTTCCTTTAGAAACTCAACATCAATTTAAGAGAGATAAAACTCTACCAAATATTATTTTGAGGCCAAAGTATTGTTACTCTAGAGAAATTACTTTAACCTTCAATCATCAATCAACTAGCAAGCTACAAGTATATCAATACTTTAGCATTATTATTTTGGATTTCTAACCCTCCTAACCTGATCAAACCTATATATACCTTATTTCCTCCCCATCAAATCCTCAATAAAACTTTTACTCCCCATCTACCTATTCTTTAACTCTTTTTTGATCACATTTAAAAACACACAAGCAACTATTAGTCATCACCCCAACCATCAATGATCACCCCCAACTGTTGATGTTTACCCAACCACTGATAGTCAACTTAACCATTGATGGTTTACCTAACCATTTATGGTCATTATGGTATAAAATAATATCATTTAATTATTAGCCCCTTACCCCCAACCAAACCTAACATTATTTGTTCCTACTTGTTTAGAAACCCTTTTCTAATTTGTTGAACCTGACTTTACCCACTTTGGCATAAGTATTGACCAGATTTTGATATATTTCATCATTTCATTTAACAAGCATTTGAATTTCTTATTTTATTACATTTCATTTATCTTATTCAATTACTTTATTTTATCATTTCCAACTTGATTATTATCAACATTAGATTGACATCCTCCTAGCAAGTGTATGCTTCTTGAATCTAGCTCATGTTAGATAGTCCACTTAACTATCTTACTAATGATCGCCTTTATTAGTGTGTTCTTATTTGAAAGTTATTCCTTTTTATCTAAAGAGGATTTCTCCATCTTCATCTATATTATGCATGTATCCCCAACTAGGTATTTCTACCACACCCTTAATAATAGTATCTTATTTTATTCTAAAATTAAGAAATGAGAAGAAATTAAGAGAAATAATGAGATTTATAAAAGAGGAAAAGGTATAAAACTAAGAGGAAAAAATAAGTTCTGATTTTTCCAAGTGTAAAATATTTATGTGATATATAATCCATAAATATTATCCACACCCTTAATCATAGCTTAGTTGGGTATTATAACTAGGTTCCAACACAAATAGATGATGAGGTTCCCAAATACATAACAATATCTCATAAAGTAGAAAAAAGGATAAAACCTTAAGGAACCCTACCCCCCACCAAAAGAGAGATAGAGAATAAAATGAGTAGGATAAATAATCCTATTAGAAGCTATGAATACATGTATCCACCATGTATCCTATAAAATATGGTGAATGTGTACTTGTAAAAAGAAGAAAGAGAAGGTAAACACAAAATTCACATGGTGAATGTTATAGTATCTCCATTTACAATAAATGATGTGTCTTCCTTTTGGAAAAAATAGATCTTGATCTATCAAACTATTGAATTCCCACTCAATTAGAATGTAGGTATGAATCATTATGTAAATATATGAAAATACTTAAATGTATCAAATCTTGTGCTTAAATGTCTCAATCTATGATCAAAAACCACAAGCCCAACTATAGAATATGGTAATAAGGAATCATGAAATGAAGGAGAGAGTGAAGAAGGTTTATAGGTACCTTTATTACATCTAGATAAGAAGATGTAAATCTAATAGAGTTATCATCAAAGAGACGACAGATGTCCTCAATGGTATCATCTAGATCCAAAATGTGAAACTCAATAAATAAAGAGGAGATGTTTGGTACAAAAGTGTCCCAATAAGATGAATGTATAATAAATATGTAATATTTATACAAAGAAACAATGGAAACTCTCAATGGAATATGTATGAATTTTGTACTAGTAATATGAGAAGGTGGAATCTCAATGCATGTCATGTGATTACACTACACATCCTATTAAATGTCCTTCTATGAAGATAAAATATATCATGGATCTAGAAGTGTAACATATTGAATAGAAATAAATTTGGATTCTAAAATAAGATAGCTAATGTCATGTAAATTCACATCTCATAGTGGTGGCTTGATAGAAGGAATAACATTATCCATCATAAAAGTGTCATCATAAGAAATAGAAGTAGTAGGTGGAGTGATAAAAATATCACTAAGAACTCTGGAAAGAGTCTGAAGAGTGATCTAAAAAATGGATGCATACTTTTTGTGGTCCACATGGTGGTGTAGATCAAATAAAACATGCATCAATAAGTGATCATAGACATAGTTACAAGAATTGGATCAATAATGATATTGACAAGGGTTAGAAGAAATATATTAAGTGGAATAAGGTCATCTTCTATGAGTAATTATTCCATAAAAATCTTCCATGAATTATAGTTTGTCTTTTCAATAAGAAAAACTAGAGTAACATTAGATATCCTCATATGAAATATCCCAAGTGGAGATAGGTGAGTTTACATGACCACAAGTAACCATGTACGCTCAATGTGATAGATGTCAGACTCATCTAAAAATATGTCCAAATGAACAATATATGCAATAGTCATTAAATTCCCACTAATATTTCATAGGTTCGAACATTATATTTTATTACATACATAATCATAACATTTAATTGTATATGTAATCAACACATATATAAAAGCTACACAAGTATCCAAAATATAAGAATAAATGAAACCTTCCTAAAACTATAGAGTATCAATTTCTCCAAGCAATTCAATATCTTATTTATCCCTTTCCTAAACATACAACCCATTTTTGACATTTATCATACATTGTCATCATGGGCCAACCCTGTATATAATTTGTTAAAAGAATGTTATGAGTCTAGTTTGGCCTTGGAAGACTTATACCAAGACCTAACTTGATTTTATCAAAGTTGACTTTGTGACCTTGTCGGCTAAACTTTTGAAAAGGTTTAAGGTTAGATTCAACTTTATATACACGTTCATTTTTCCATTTTTTAGAGAGAGACATGAGTTAATAATTCATTTTCACTTATTTATAATCTTCTTTTCCACCATTATATTTGAGGAGTTATTATTTAGGGTTTATACTTGGAGAATAATATTGTATTATGGAAAAGTCTTGGATGCTTAGGCCTTTCTTACTAATCCTTACAAAACATAACAACCTCTTATGGATCACCTTTGGTCAAGGGAGAGATTGAATCTTGATAGGTTCATCTTCAAGGTAAGTATCTCTAACTTTACTCCTCTATTTTAGTAGATAAAAGTAGCATGAGTAATGGATTTTGAATATATTTCTCTCTCCATATATTAGGGTTTTATCTATACATAACTTAATTAGGATGTTCTTATGCATGTATAATTTTTATGTTTATTACCCCCACTTTATGCCACAATATCTGGTGAGAACTATATTATATTTTAGTTTACTTGTCATTTACTTAGAAAATATGAAAGTATAGTACCTAGCTAGGGTTATTGCATAGTATTAATTGACTAGAGGCTTTGGAACCATTTCTAGTGATGTTATTTTAGTAAGATATCCCTTGGTTAGGTCTAGTGGATCCATCTTATTCATGATCTCAAATATATAATGTATCAAAAATTAGAAGCGTAGGTAGGGTTTATCTTCTCTGATCTAAGATTGATTAATATGTGAGTTACATTTTCCTTTTTATGCATTCTTACCTTACTGTATCAAACCTAATATATTATTAAGATGTTTTAGCCAACCCATTTACTTACCTTGCATTATCTGAGCTAAGATGTTTTTAAGATGTTTTTTCAACCCCTTTACTTACCTTACTTTATTTTCTTCTCAACCTTTTCCTTCTATTTTATCTCCTTCACACACCATGACAAGTTCTTCTATAAATTATTCAGCCTTCATTCCAAGTATCTCCACTAAAATGGTAGGTTTAACTTTTAATGGGACTTTCCCAAAGACATTTCTCCTCAATTATTGCACTAGTGCATCTATTTTTTCCAATTTTTAACATGCCACTAGTGTCTCCTTTGTTATCTACCCCAAGTTGCAATATCTGATTAGGACTCTCTTTCCAAGAAATTTGGAAGAATTTCTCAACCAAAATAAGAGACAAGATTTTTTAATACACCAATTTAAACCATCCTAACATACTTTGGGCACTCACGTGCTCATTATGAATAAAAATATTCATTATACTAATGATGGTTTTACTGATACTTATGATGCTATTCACAATATTGAAGCAATCACTCCTAATAAAAATATGGAGCATGTTCCCCCTCCAAACAACACTCCTAATCCTATATTTTATCAACCATTTAACATCAATTTCAATAAAATATTATCCTTATATGAGTTTCAAAAGTGTCTTCTAAGGCCTCTACCATGATATATTGACCCCACTCATCTAATGAAATCATGGTATGCTATGAATAAATTTTGTTGGTTTCATTCAAGTTAGGGCCACTCTCACAAGGCTTGTATACAATTTCATAATATAAATATGGATTTTATTCTTTGGAAAAAAATTGATCATGAATCACTCATTCACAAGCATTGACAAGCATATGACATAGCTTTTAAATCCCATGAAACAAAAAACAAAAACCAACTTTTAAATCAAGATAATGATCATCTTGCTATATAAAAATATCCTCTTCACAATCATCAAGATAGCAACAAAAATCCTACCCCTTCTAAAAATAATATTGAAAGTCTTAGAGACCTCACTAATAATGAATAACATGTGAAGAGTAGATGTTTTTATTCACTCTAACCTAACACACATGCATCAAACTTCTCAAACATTTCATGTCATTTAAGATACTTCCCCATCTCATCTCATAGAGATGGGTTTAGAGGACATTATAACCTTCCAACAACCACTCTTAACAAATCAACTTGATTATTCCTCTGACACTATCTCTACTCTTCCCCCAACATCTACACATCTAGATAATGTTCCTCAACCTTGCAATAGTATTTATTTAACTTGATCACAAGAAATACCTCAATCAACCATCATACAACCTCAAAATATTAATCTTATTTATCACCAAAGTAAACCAACTTCATCTTAATAACATAAGTTTAATTGCACTTCCAACCATCCTTAATAGGAGATCTTGCAACATTATGTGCTTATATCTAACAACCCCCCATGGGTTATGATGAATGGGATCCCATTGTAGAAATTTATCATCTCCCATCTCAAATACCTTTCCTCAAATTAATGATAACTTCCCCCAATCACCAAAAACATCTAATGAAATTATTGTTTGAAAATAACTTCCCTCATCCTCCTTTATTAGGATACAAATCTATCTTGTGTGGACCCAAAGATAATATCCTTAAAAATGTTAAGAGATGTCCATACATGTTGATGAAATAATGGACACTTTACTTTCCATTATGTTTCCTATCCAATTCTAGATGAGATTCTACTTCATGTGAATGATCCTCATTTATTTATTCGCATCTGAATTTGGTGATATCCAAGTCAAGTGTTCCTTGATTGGTGAGGGTTCAGGTACTTATGTTGCCTCTTTCAATTTCATTAAAACTCTTGGATACTTTAAATACAATCTCAAGAAACTACATAGCATATGTCAAGGTTGCGATATAAGTCAAATGCTTCATTTAGGTTTCACATGCCTTCCCACTACCATCCCTCTTATCACCATCCATGTGAAAATTATGATCATTAACTTTCCCCTTTCTTATAACATCTTGCTTGGTAGACCTTAGACTCATCGTATGTGGGCTATCACCTCATCCATATGACAATGCATTAAACTCCCCCATAATGGTTCTATTTATAATATTCAAGGAGACATAAACCTTTAGAATTTAAAATAATTCCAAGAACATGGTTTATTAAAAATTCATACCCTTAAACCTTTTCCTAGTATCCAATTTTAGGAATCTCAATGCTTTAATTACCCTATCAATTCTTCTCCAGGTTATAATAGTCACCTGAAACTCATTGGGAACATACCACCTAACCTCCTCAATTTAAATGATGATGAGATAGATGAGATAAGCCTAAATATGAAAACTTATGATATATCCCCTCATATCATCACCAAATTCTTCCCTCTTTATAACCTCACTCCCATCAACCTTCAATTGATGGTATACCTGTTATATTAAATAAGAATAGATATTTTATTCATCATGTGAATTCTGATGATAAGGACATACCCACACATACCATCAACCTGCTTAAACATAATTATGATGATGGTTATGCTTTATATTACCCATGGTTATGAGGACTTATCCAAGCTACAAATATTGAGATTCTTTGATATCACACTTCTTTATTTAAGTATGTTTTTCATCTTATAACATTCTTTCCTTAATACTACCTAATTTTATTATTTTTCTTATTTTTTGTAGGGTAGAGATGGATCAATCCCATGTTACACCTCTAGTTTCAATAGATCCTCCTAGAAACATGTTCATGGATCATGCCATGATCAACCCTTACTATTTTTATAGATACCATAATATTTCTAGTTTGCTTCATCTAGACATGCTAGCTATTACTCTCAAGACTTTTGTGCATCTAGCCTTACCTTCAACTGAGCCTAGTTTGGTTCTTACTCTTGATCTACCTTTATATGAGCCTCATCTTATTTATGATCCTTCTTTACCTTCAAATGGGCCTATTTAATTTTCTATTTCAGCCCTACCTTCCCTTGGTGATGGCCTTCTTCCTTTATCGTAGGTTGATCCCATGTGCACCCAATGGGATGATAAACCTTATTGTGATATTCATAAAGTTTCCAGTTATTGGAATAGATAATATTATTTATATCATCCTTCCCTACTTTATTCTTCTACCTCTTCCATTAGAAGGCCTCCAAATTTTACTAACAATCATATTTATTACTTCCATGGGAAAGATAATCATTCTTCCACACATTACTCAAAACATTGGCAATATATTGACACATTGCATCTCACTTTTGCTTAGCCCAAATACAAGGCTATCCCTCTTATGTTTTTACTTGGGTATATCCCTAAATATGGGGAGGTATATTTTCTTTGGCACTAGTTCGGTACCCATCATACTGATCATTTCCATATTCTCTAGCATCATCTTCATGATCACCTTCTATCGATAATTACATTGACTATTATTCCTTCCATAGGTTGCCCATGCAAGAAGGGTCATCCTTATTTTCCTATAATTATTTATTGGTTTTTG
>JARHVA010007472.1:255000-305000 GCA_037957365.1 Torreya grandis
TTAAAAATGTAGTAATCATAAATCATTCAAACATAAAACATACCTCTAAAAATTTTTCCTATGTTGTAGAGAAATATCTCATTGAAAGGGATGTGCTTGGCCTTCGATAGAGTCTGGACAGGCTGAAATATGGATGGAATTATTATATAGTGATCTAGGTTAATTTTTTCAATGTTTTAGTGTGCAAAAATAAGGATCCATTAGCTTGAGGCTAGACTAGCTATAAATCAACATCGATCTTCACAATATAGATTACAATCACACGGATCATTATTGATTTAATCTAAATTTAACTTGTTGGTTTTAATAACTCAAGATCATAGAATAAACTTAGTAAAGATTGGTTTTTAATGGGGCTCAAGTATGGAGAGTTTATTAGGAAGGTTAAAACAACTTACCCCTAATAAGCTTGGGGATATTATACTGTATTTAGGGATGGTTAACTAATTACCTAGGTAAAATAATAATTAACTAGATTATTTACACAACATTAAATGGTAAATAGTAAAACTATATTAATTCAAATATAAAAGGTAGGGAAGTGGTAACACACATTTATTCACGATATAATGATATAAATTTATACTTTCTACATTTTCCCCCTTTTTTTTGAGTAGTTTATGATAACTTGTCATGATAAAAAAACTAGGATGAGTCTAATGCCATAGGTCTTAATGTTAGGATGTATTCCCCATCAATTTGGGAGTTGGTGAAGGATAATGAGGTAAATATGGGTTTGAAAATGATATGATAATGGATAGTGTAGATATTAAATGAGCATTGATTATGTAAAGATAAGCATGAAGTAGAGTGATACACTAATAAGATATACAATATCCTAAATAGAAATCCCACAAGGCAAAAAATAAATGGATTGATACATCTAAGAACATGTGGGTTATATCAAAGGCAGTCAAGAGGGTAAAATCTAGGATAGTTTGACCAAAACATCTGGTGTGCTTGGTACATTTGCATTACTTAGGGACACAGTGCTCTTAAGATGAGGTACATATTCAAGATCCACAGGGGGTTAACATTGAAATAAATGTAGACCTAAAAAGAATATGGGACCATCAAGGGTTATATGTACACAAACTAGTAATATTGGGTAATAAAGGGTAGGATAGTTATAACAAAGGATAACTTAAGTTGCCTAAGAACATGACTATAAGGATCTAAGAGATTTACAAGTAATGCAAAGGAGCCAAAATGGACCAAATCATTACCGATATAGTAGATCAATACTAATTATAAAAGAATAAACATTGATCATGAAAGGATTGACATTGATCCAAAAGGGATATAAATGGGTTGCCAAATGGATTAGGTGCTTATTTTGCAAATGAGTTGAGCTAGAGCTAAAAATTTGACACCTAACAACCCTATTGAGTGAGATAGTCATCATGGAGGCTAGTGGGAGTGGATGATGATGATGATCTCATTATGAGGTAAGGTTAATCATGTTTTTGGTGTTTTTGTGATTTTTTTTGAATTTTTAGCATTTTGAGTTAGTTTAACTAGGGTTTTAGGATTGTTAGGGTTTAGTAGGGATCAATATTGATCCTTGGGAGATTAATACCAACTCTTTGGTAATCAAACAATGATCAGTTAGGGATCAATTTTGTTATACTAATTGGTGATGATCAATGGCCAATTAATATCAATGCTATAAGGGTTGATATTGATTCTTAAGGGGTAAGAAAAATGTAGTGGATAGAATTAGTCACTAGAAAACTAAATGAATCTAGGGAATAATGGGATTATAGGAATGTGTCTTATTGATGATGTGAGACTAAGTTCTACCTTTTCTAGAGAAAATATGGGAGGTATTTATAGATGCATATTGGGAACATCTAAAATCAATAGGATTAGGATTATTATGCCATTATTGTTAGGTAAACAAGGATCAGAGACTACTAGTCACACTACTAGAGTAATTAGATCTAGATGTAGGGATTTTTTATCTATTAATAGGGGAGATGATGGTGACCCTAGAGAATATCTATAGGATACTCTAATTATTGGTATAGAGTTCATAGATCATCCCAGTGGATGAGAGAGGATGAGCAGCTATATTAACACTATTGTATGTAGATGATGTTTTGGATATTGGTTTCATGATAGGAGGCTTCAGTTTCAAGGCTTTATATGATTGGGACTAGGATGGGAGATGAGTGATGACCATGATTATTTTTTCCATCTACTATTATGCTTTACCATACTATAGTAGAGGGAGGTTCTCATTGAGCCTAACACAGGTACTTGTAGATATGTGGTGGCATCAGACACTTTGCATGGGCTCTAACCTTACTTGCATAGATATACAAATATTTGTTAGGGTGGAGGACATAATGATTTTAGGGGATATATTTTATCTATGTGTTAAAGAGTTTGGCATATAATCACATATGAGGAGTGCATTCACTAGGGCTACTATGGTTGGGATGGTATTGGTTTGCCTTAAGTATTGTTTTTGTATGATGGAGGGATGACTTTGCCCATCCACATGGATATGGGAGAGTGTAGAATTTAGATTATTACAAACAAGTGCTAGAGGATCTTGAGGAGGACGATGTGATATGGAGGCCCTGTGTTAGATTCCTAACATGGCCAAGGATGGACATAGAGGTTGTGGAGGGACAACAAGTGAGGTGGTTGCAAGAGAAATGCCTAGATCATGTGGAGGATTTTTAGTTTGGGCATGTATGGAAATAGTTTTGATTGTGGTAGGATATACCTAAGGAATCTTAGGTATATAGGAGAGATGACTTGAAGGTGGAGTTACTTGAACCATAGGTTATAGGAATATAAATGTTATTAGAGGAGGAAATAGAGGGAGTGGGCATAGATGATGGCAGAGTGGTAGAGGCATTTTTATTATGGTGGTTGGATCAACATGTAGGGGAGAGGAGATGGTGGTATGATAGAGGTGGGATATGGAAGATGTGATATGGAGGATGTAGAGGCAGTAGATGGATATGGGGAGGGGGATGGAGATATACAAGTGATTATGGTAGAGAGGGATATATCTTAGGCATAATATAATGAAGTTTTTTTTTAGTGAGACCATATATAGGTGTATTTGATATATCTATAGTTATGATATTATTCATTATATTAGAGTTATGATGAGGCACACCGAGTATGGGATAGATATTATGATCAATACAAGAGGTTGTAGGTACTAGTAGGTGCAACAGGGGGAGTAATATCTGAATCCATTGTAGGAGGGGGAAAGGGTAGGAGGATGGGGTCTCTAAGTAGTGTAATATTAGAGATATATTAGTTTTTGGTAGTATAGCTATGATATTATGATTATATTGTTATAGATCAATTACCAAAGGTTCTTAGATACACTAGCCACATATCTAGGTAGGTTAGACAACACAGGGGGTATAGATAAAACATCTAGTGTGAGGAGTGTGTTGTAAGGGAGGGATATGAGGGATGGGGGAGGAGATGGATGGGATAATAGAGGAGGAAAAGTAGATATATACCTGAGTGATATCTATTTTACTGAGTAGTCATGTGTATGGCTAACTATATGGATTGGCTTTAAACATACCACACATTATGACACTTTATGATGTACATTTGATTTTTAGAAATATATTCATGAGTATATGTTATTCACATTTATTACATGAACTTATGTTATGTGATTATGTATTTGTATTATGTAAATTATATTTATGTGGTATTTGAGTTTATTGATTCCATGGATTATACTGATTATGCAATGTTTTTATGGATTATGGTATTTGGATTATGTGATGCAGCTTTTATCTTGATTATGGATTCTTGTGTGCATTTTTTAAATGGATTGGTAGTGGATTGTTGATTGTTAATTACTTTTGATAATTTATGGTGTATTATAGATTTATAACATATTTTTCTATGGATGTTATATTACATGGATGGTGCTTATATGGATTTTATTTCTTTATTATACTTATTAGATTATATGGATGGGATTTTATATCATGGTTGATAATGGAATATGTAAATTTTACATGGATTAAATTTTTATTAAATAATAAAGGATGTATAACTCATAAATTGGGTGGGACCCTAACCAATACTAGTTCCCTTGTTGTTTTTGCATATATACCCTTTTATCCAATGCCAATGAAAATACCTAACAATATCTTGTTAATGAGATTCATTCATCCTTGGTTTTAAAGAAAATGGGATTATAGGAATGGGGGAAAGACTTATTTATGTGTGAACACACATGTTGTTTTATGTTTTTGAGGTTTTAATCCTTAAGATAATCCATGGTCTATGTATAATGATCAATGTGGGAAGTCTACAAATTTAATGAAAGATAATAAATGTTGGAAGCTTTCATGGGATATAATTTTGATTTCAAATATTTTTACATGATTTCATTTAATAGGAAATTGATCAATGTGGTAAGTTTCCTAAATCATAGGTACATAGACATCCTTCAAGGGAATAATCTACATATTTAAATAGATGTATCATGGTAGCTATCCTTCGAGCAATTAGTCTATATTTTAATCTTTTCTTGATTTTGATTTCCAAACCCTTTTTTCATGGATTAGACCTAAGGCCACCTACGGTGTTTTCATAATTCATAGAATAAGTCCATGCGCTATTCCTTTCAAACAAGATTTTAAGGTGAAGGATTTTAGGAAATAATGATTTGAAACTCTATTCTTATTTTAAATGAAACCAGTCCATGAGAAAATGCTATGAATAGAGCTAGTGGGTTTATATTTAAGGATATAATGGGTATACTATGTGACATTCACATGATTTTTTATAATTATGGGGTTTGTTTAAAGATAGTTATAAGTTTTTATGAGTAATTATGGTGATTTAAGTCTATAATAAGATTAATAATAGTAAAAAGAACACAAATTCAAAGTGTTAAGAGGCTCACATTCTATTTTTGTATCAAGGGATGCCAAATGATATGTCTCAGATCCATATTTTTGAGTGATAATATAGGGTCCAAGCCAATTAGGACAAAAATTTTCCTTATTTACTTCTTTCCATATTTGTGACATGTTGATTTTAATTAAGGACAAGGTCATTGATATTAAATTCTTATTCCTTTAAAAGTTGATTATATGCACATTTTGTTTATTCTTGATATACATGAAGGTGATCAAGGGATGTGTCTTTATGCTCATAAAAATTTTCTAGTTGTGTTAATTGATCTTGATGATAATCTTCTTTAGAAATGATATCTTTAAGAAAGATTAAAAGGGAATGAATTTGGACTTCTAGGGAAGAACTTCTTTAGTACCATAGACCAAAGAAAAATGGTATCCCCTATAGGTGTTCAAATACTAGTTCAATAAGCCCGTGAGGTAAAAAATATGTGAAGATTCCAATATTTTCCAACCTTATTAACTTTGGTTAACATTTTTACAAGAGTTTTGTTTAATTATTCAACTTGTCCATTGGCTTGTGGATAATAAAGTGATGATAAGCTTAGATTAATGCAAAAAGAATCACATAAATTTTTGAATTGATTATTTTTAAAAGACTTCCCATTATCTACAATGATTTTATGTAGGATACTAAAATTACATATGATGTGATGATTAATGAAATCAACAATATTATCTACCTTGGTTGAAATGAGGGAATTAACTTCCACCCATATAGTGAAATATTCAATATCATTAATGATAAATCTATGTCATTGGGAAGATTTAGGATTAATTTTCCCTATAAGGTCTAAACCCCATTGGAATAAAGGCCAAAAGTCTATACCTATTTATAATGCATGAATAGGGTTATGGGATAAGTTAGCATGGTTTTAAAATTTAATGAATTTCTTGACATAGTCACAATAGTCTAGAATCACAGTGGGCCAATAGTATCCTAACCACATAATTTTCTTGGTGATAGTTAAACCACTAAAATGACCACCATAGATTCCATTGTGGATTTATTTGATTACGAGACATACTTTAGAATTATAGAGATAATATAGGATAATACCATTGAATAAATACTTATAAATCACACCCCTAGTATTATGTATTGAATATTTTGCTACTGAAAAGTATGCTTAGCATTTTTGGATAAATATGAAGAAATTATACCTTTAAATAAATAATCAAATATCTGTGTGTACCATAAATCCACATGGTTTTCCTCTATAGTATGGATAGAAATAAGATCAAATTTTGTATAATAAATTTGATATACCCTTTGAATAAGGACAAAAAATTTAGACTCCTTGGAAGAGGATGGTGTAAAGGAGGCCAAGGAAGCCATGGTATCAACAAATTTGTTAGTTCATTGAGAAGTGGTCTGGATGACATTATGGTTAAGGGTGGATAAAAACTATTCTGATAACATCTTATACCTATGGAGGATGTTATTATTACATTGATATATGTTAGTTATTTGATTGGCTACCAATTGGGAGACCCCAAAAATATGAAGTGACTTAGCTCTTAGAGTTAAAGTTGTTTAGAGACCTATAATTAGGTCTTCATATTTTGCCATATTATTAGTATAGTTAAAATCAATATTAAAATATAGGGGGATAAGAATGTATTCACATGGTATTAGTATAATCCTTGCTCTCCCTCCATTTTTGCATTTAGATACATCAAATAATGAAATCATTTGATATTTGAGATCTTCCTAGGAGGTGGAGGATATAACTTCATCAAGGAATTCATTACTAGATGGTAGATTCTTAGTAAGGGATGCTTCAACCAATTGATCATCGATGATTTTCCCCTTAATTAAATTTTGGTTAAGGAACTCAAGATCAAATTTAGTGAATATCATACACCATATTACCATTCATTTATTTTGATAGGGTTTTGAGTGCATTAACTTAAGAAGATCGGTATCGGTAATCATATAAGTTTTGTGATTAAGAAAATAGTGGTTAATCATGGAAGATATGAACACTAGGGCAAAGCATAATATTATAATGTATATGTAATGAGTATCATACTTAACCAAATTATGACTAATATAATAAACCCCTTGCTCTCTATATTGACCATATTGATGGGTAAGCATGACACCTAATGCATAATATTTAGCCAAGATATATAAGTAAAAAGGCTTATCCTATCTTGGTAAAATAAGGATAGGGGAGATAAGAGATGCTTATTAATAGTATCAAATGCCATTTGACAATTAAAATCCCACACAAACTAGGTGTCTTTATTAAGAAGGTGATGGAAATATTGACATTAGTCTGATAACTATGAAATAAATTAGTCAATAGACTATAGTTTTCTTTGTAAACTATGAAGCTAATTTAGGTTGGAAGGAAACATCATATCAATAGTGGCCTTAATCATGGTAGGATTCACCTTGATTCCTAAAATGGAAATGATAAAACCTAAAATATTACCTGATAAAACTCTAAAAACACACTTTTTAAGGTTAAGACAAACCTAATACTAGATAAAATAAGTGAAGATTTATTGAAGGATGGATAAGTGATCCTTATGATGCTTGGATTTACCAAGGAGATCATACACATAATATTTAATGATTTTGTGAATTAAATCATGGAAAATATAGGTCATGACATGCTGGTAAGTTGATACTATGTTCTTTAAACCAAAGGGCATGACTGTACAACAAAAAATCCCCCATGGCATAATCAAAGAGGTTTTATGTTGGCCTTCTAGGGTGATAAGGATTTGATTGTAGCCAAATATTCTAGCCATGAGTGATAATATTTCATGTCCTACAATGATGTCTATTGTAGGTATAATCACTGAGAAGGGGGGGTGAATTAGTGATGCAAGATATTATAAACTTCAATTGTAATCCTTTCAAACTCTTAATTAATGACCACAATCATTTGTAAATCATACAATATGTTCATAAAAATGAATAAAAAATATTATATAAGATCACACACAAAACACAAGATCTACATGGGAAACCCTCTTGATGAATGAAACCCACACTCGAGCCTAAAAACACTTGGACTATTTGTCCTATAATATGATCACAAACATGAGACCTTTTAGTGGAGCATCCACTTCATAAGGATCACCCACCCTTAAGTATGATCAACCACCCACTTATTCTAGATGTTGAGCACCCACACAACACCTTATGAAATCAACAAGTCTATAAATTTGATTACATTTTAGTTTGATTGGAGAGATAATGTATAACACCTTTATTTCAACTCATCACACATACTCAAACATTCTCATACAATTAATACATCTAAACACCCTTTTTGGATAACTCAAGGATTTTTCACTCGTCATCAATTTTCTCTATAATTCAATCTATCCATTTAGCACACTCCTTATGATCTCTTTCCTTCATCTCTATCTTCTGCTCTCTCAACACATTCACCTCCACATATTGAAACCATTACCTTAGCCTTCACTCTTTATAGAGTATTCATGAATATCAATATCTAGGTTATCCATAAAACTTATCTTAACCCTTAATAATTCTATCATGCTAACACATAATTCAATACCATCCTCATAGGTTAGCTATGGCATCTATGGGTCATACTTATGTACTTACACCTTCCAATTAGGCCTTATTATCCCTTATAGGTCTCATGGAGACTTATTACCCCTTTATCACTTCATCAAGAAAATTAAGAACAAAAGAATACTTTTAAATGTATGGTTCCACTCCACATGAGCATTATGACATATTTAAGTGATTACTCCCACCAAAACACTCTTATACTAAAGCACACATTGATTAACCAATATTTTATACACAAAAACACCATGAATGAATAGTTAGATTTTCATTTCAATAAATTATTTTTTTTGGATATTCAAACCTATAAACCAATTTTTATAGATATCCCTTGAAATTATTTACAACTTTTCCTTTTACACCATTATCAAATTCTTCATATATCAAAAGTTATATCTCAAACAATACAAATTGGTTTTTCTTTTATTAATTTGAATATTCAAATTCCAATGGTCACTATGTAAATATAAAACATCTAACACTTTGCATCATCTCATGTCTCTTGAAAACTTTAAATAAATACCCTCCATCTATCTCCTCATGAGATTCCTATATTTAACTCTTTAATGTTCCTTATTGATCTTTGATATTTGCTTATGAGATCATACCACTTGGCATATCTATGTGCCTTCTATGCACATTACTCCATTTAGTCAATGTTCTTATGCCACTTGGTAGTTCCACATGCCTTTTGAGCACTATATTGACTTATTTACTCAATACTCTCCATTGGGTCATAATATTCATGATCACGTCCTCACCATTGGATATTTATCTATCAGATTAGATGCTCACCTTTAGATATTTTAAATGATCACTATTATATTTGTTCTTGCAAATCTAGCCCTAGACTTCAACATAAATAAACTTGACAGTCTCTAGTTCATCATAGTCTTATAGAAAAACTTTGAAGGTTTATATCTTGAAGTATAAAACACTCCAAGACTCCAAATCTTTAGAGTAACTTCTCAACACTATAGACAACATCTCCATGAAAATATTTGACCAATGTTGACTTTTTGATTACCTACAAAAAATACACAAACTTACTAGATCACTTATATATGTATGATGTGAAGTGATGATCTAGATTTTATTAAGCTAGAATATGCATGTTTCTCTTCCTAAATGATCAAATGGCACACCATAAATTCACTAAGACATCTATGGATGCCTCACAACTTCTTATTTGTCCTTATATACCTACACATATGCCATATCTCTCTAAGATATCAAAAACAACTACTTTGACATTCATACACTAGTGCCACATTCTTTTTTGAGATCAATGATGATTCTAAACAATATCCCCTTTGTCATTGATGGTAAAACACCCTTAGAATGACTTCTTACTCATTTGAACTTCTTGATTCTGACATTTCTCCCCCTTTTATAGTAATGACAAAGGGTCTCTTCCTCAACATGCTAACAATCATTTTTTTATCATATATGCATTCAAATAATATTTAATATACTTAGCATACTTACATACTTTCAAGCATATGAATCAATTTCTCCCCCTTTGAAATTTATCAATCTAAACTTGGACTTATCTGATCCTTGGACTTGAAAAAAATTTAGAGGGACTCCCACTTAAATTATGCACATCTCTTCAAGCCTCTCAAACTATTTGAGTTAGCTCCCTCTAACATTATTCTTCACCGCATGCTAAATTTTTTGAAACCATACTATAAAATATTTTGAGATGAAACATATCACACATGTTCCCCCTCACTCTATGCATACCTTGCATATTATTAAATTTAAGAAAACATATATTTATACTAATTTGTCATTATGATTATTACCTAGAGCACACACACTTAATTCCATACATGAAAGATGTCTCATAAGAAACATAGGTAGAGATACCCACTTGTCATAGAGGGAATAAACATCCCAAAACATAATAGATTCCCATATCTCCATGATCTTACTTGACTTGTAGTCCTTTCTCATCTTCATATTGACTTTAAATGAGTTGTCAACCTTATTCTTTTCTTTTATCTCAAGATCTTGTTGGATTTTCTTATCCATTTGGGTAGATAAGGCTTGTTCATTGATACTTTAACTTGTTCCCTATTCTATCAGGGTAAATAATACACTTTGATCCTAATTTTCATTTACCTTCTTAGGCCTCCATTCATTATGACTCTTTCTCTTCATGACAGGATTGATATTTATTGAAGTAGAATACTAATCATTCTTGTAGAACCTTGTTATGTGATCTCTCTCATAACATTTGAAATAAATGAGGTTTCTCAAATTTTACATGCCTTATGATTGAGATATAAGATGATTTATTGAAGTTTCATGATTATGTAAATAATCATTTGGTCTCCTGATGAAGATATTACAAAACTTTACAATATAACCAAATCCTTAACACTTGTAGCAAAAGATGTCATTCTTTCTTTGTGAACCTGTTAACTATCTTGAGTGATGATGTTCTTCATGATTGCCATTTTCTTTCTCATAATTAAATTAAAATTCATTCCTTTAGGATCTTTTATAATCATTTGACCTATGACCATTAAAATTTCCATACCTCATAGCATTTGGTTGTCTAATTTTATTTGTATTCATTATATCAATACATTTTTCCTTGATTGATGATTGATATCCAAAGCCTTTATCTTGTCTTGAGTTACATGTTTTTTTCTTCTTTGTATCCAATACCAGATCTATCACTAGCATGATTTTGAATACTAATAATATTTTCAAGATCATTTGAGCTCTTCTCATACTTCACAAATGAATTTACCTTACAGTATGTCTTGTCTAACTCAAATTTTAATGAGTTAATTTAAATCACATACCTTAATAACTCATCTTATTTACCTTTTAGGATTATATAGATAGTTTCTAATTGACTATTGAGATGCTTGACATTATCTTGGTGTTCCCTTGTGTCATCATTCATTTTTTATTCAAACACACTGAATTGATCTTCATAGTCCTTGATTTGTCACATCATCTTCTTTTTTTTTTCTTCTCAATATTTATATATTCAAGAGAATTCATCAATTCATCCTTATTATCTAAATCATCAACTTTATCTTTCTTCATAACTTGATTTAGTTTCATTTACAAAGACTCTATCTCTAATTAATTCATGATACCCTCTTCATCCTTAATCTTTACTTCTTCATTAAGAGTACAAACCTGAGTTTCAAGTTGTTGTGTGATCTCATCATGCTCCTTGACTTCATTACTCATCCTTCCTTCAAAAAGTCCAATTTACTACTCATAGGATTTGATAAAGAAATCTTGTTTTCTATTCTTTCTTTGTAGTATCTTCATTTCTTTCATAGTATCTAGATATTTATCTTCAAGAGTGACTTTATAATATTATTCCTTTGAGTTATCTCTTCCAATGAAATATTTTATTAAAGAGCATTCACCTTCATCATCACTAAAATCCATGAACAATGTCTCCTTGTCCTCATCATGAAAAGAATCATCACTATCAGATGTGTTTATTTATTATTTTACAAATGAGTTACTATATTCTTCATGGTAAAGGCTCTTACTACCTTTATATGGTTCCTTCTTTCCATTTTTATTATGGAATAAGTTTCTATACTTTATATAACCCTCATATTTCTTATGTTTATCCTCTTGAGATTCTTTACAAGCTTCTTTGAGTTCAAACTTGTCTAGGTATTTAGCTACAAAATGACCAGCTTTACCACATGAAAAACATTTGAAAGGAAGTTTTAATTCATACTTACCTAATCCTACACTCAATATTCTTGTAATAATGGCTTCAAGTTGATGTTCATTAAGATCAAAATATTCAAGACTTACCATGTTCTTCTTATATTTTATCTCCTTGATCACCTTGAAGGATACTTATTTCTTAGGAGGTCTATCCTCATCAACTCTCATCTCATAGGTAGTAAGGATGCCATGTAGTTCATCCATCTTTAACTAAGTGAGATCATGAATTTATTCTATAGCAAAAAAATTTAAATAAAACTTGAGTGTAAGAGTCCTTAATACCTTCTATACTATAGTAGCTTCATCAATCAGCTCTCTAAAACCTTTGATCATGTTTACTACCTCATCAACCCTTAGAAGATAATATGTCACATTATCTTCTTCCTTCATTTTGAGACCTTCAAATTTCCTTTGGTAGGTCTGTAATTTACCTAGTTTTACCTTTGAGTCTCCTTCATAGAGAGTCTGTAATTTATCACAAATTTCCTTAGTAGAATTATAATGGATCACTTTGGTGAAATCAACCTTGAATAGATCACAAATGACAGCATTCATATTTTTATAATTATTCTCACTCAAATTCTTTTTAATAACACTAGCTAAAGCAATAGCTGGTGTAGTATAACCATCTATGTTATATTTCCAAGTATCAAACACTATAGACATGATATATGTCCTAATACTTACACTCTAGAAAGCATAATTTGACCCATTGAATAATAGTGCTTGATTTTTAGAGAGACCCTATATCTATTGTCTTTCCATATTCTACCTTAGATCACCTTCAAGTGGTATAATTTGTAATGAAGGTCCTTCTATGATACCAATTATTAGAGGTACAATCACTAAGAGGGGGGTGAATTAGTGATGCAATATATTTTAAACTTTAATTGTAATCCTTTAAAACTATTAATCAATGACCACAAACTTTTATAAAGTATATAAGATGTTCATAAAAATGAATAAGAAAAATGATACAAGATCACACACAAAACATAATATCTACATGGGAAACCCTCTTAGATAATAAAAACCACTCTCAATTCTCTAAACACATGCAATAATTGTCCTATAATATGATCACCAATATGAGACCTTTTAGTGAATCACCCACTTCACAAGGAGTACCCACCCCTAAGTATGAACAAGCACCCACTTGCTATAGATGTTGATCACCCACACAACACATTCTGAAATCAACAACTCTAGAACTTTGAATGCATTTCAATTTGATTGGATAAATAATGTATAACACCTCTATTTCAATTAATCACACACACTCAAACTTCATCATACAAGAAAAGAAACCAAACACCACTTTTAGATCACTCTAGGCTTCTTCACTCATCCTCAATCTACTTTTTACTTTATTTTATCCATTGAACACACTCCCTATGATCTCTTTCCTTCATCTCTATCTTATGTTCTCTCAACACATTCACATATAAGTCTTGAAACCATTACCTTAACCTTCACTCTTTATAGAGTCTTCATGAATATCAACATCAAAGTCAGCCATAAAACTTGTCTTAACCCTTAATATATCTATCATGATAACACATAGCTCTATACCATCATCACGTGTTAGCCATAGCATCCATGGGTCACACCTAAGTAGCTATGCCTTTCAACTAGGCTTTAGTAGCCCTTATAAGTCTCATACAGACCTATTACCCTTTATCGCTTCATCAATAAAATTAAGAAAAAAATAATTCTTTAAAATTTATGGGTCCACTATACATGACCCTTTTGAAATATTCAAGTGATTACTCCCACCAAAAAACTCATCTACTAAAGCACAAATTGCTTAAACAAGAACATCTTGAACAAATGAACATTTATATTTCAACTAAAATAAATGAATTAGTATGGATAGTTAAACCTATAAACCAATTTTTTTCAATATACCTTTAAATTCTCTTTAACTTTTCCTTTTACACCATTATCAATTTTTGCATATATCAAAAGTTATAGCTCAAACAATATAGACTAGTTTGTCCTTTGTTAATTTCAATATTCAAATTTTGATGGTCACTGTGTAAATACAAAACATATAAAACTTGTCATCATCCCTTGTCTCCTATAAAATTTGAATAAATATTCTTGATTGATATCCTCATGATCTTCCTATATTTAACTCTTTAACACTCACCATTAATCTTTGATCCTTACTTCTAAGATCATGCCACTTGGAAACTCTACATGCCTTCTATGTACCCTACTTCATTCAGTTAATGTGATTACACCACTTGGTAGTTATATATGCCTTCTAAGCACTTATTAATTTATTAAATCAATACACTCCATTGGATCATAATTTGCATGATCACATAGTCATCATTGGATCTTCATCTATCAGATTAGATGCCCACTATTAGATCTTTTGAATGTTCACTGTTATATCTCCTCTTGTAAATTTGGCCCCAGACTTCAATGTAGTTAAACTTAATAGTCTCTAGTCCATCACATTATATTACTAAAGCTTTGAATTTTATATCTTAAACTAAAAAACACTTCAAGATGCCAAATCTTCAAAGTACCTTCCTAGCACTATAGATAAGATCTCCATGAAAATCTTTGACCAATGTTAAATTTTTGATTACCTACATAAAATGCATAAACTTGTTGGATCACTCATAACTACATGATGTGTAGTGATGTTTTGACTTATATTAAGCTATAATATGCATGTTTCTCTTTCCAAATGATCAAATTACACACCAAAACTTCAACAAAACATCTATGGATGCCTCACAACTTATTTTTTGTCCTTACAGACATGCACATGTGCCATATCTCTCCAAGCTATCAAACATAACTTATTTGCCATTCATGACTAGTACCACAAACTTTTTTTGACATAAATAAAAACCTAAGACATCAATGACCATGCTCAACAAGGTCCATGATCTAGTCGATATTAAGAAGGGGAAAATCATCATTTATACAATCAAGGTTAAGGTCATGAAAGTTGGTACAAAGGTATAGTACCCCTATGGGTTTTTTGATAGGTAATATGTTAGATACCCATTGAGGGTAATAAATGGGTTTGATAAATTTAATGAATTATAACCTCTATAATTCTTCTTTGATCATAAGTTTTACATGAGGATGCATCTTATGAATATTTGCTTCATTGGTTTAGCTATGGGATTGGTAACAATGTTATGGATTACTATATCAACATTAATTCAAGGCATATCACTATAAGACCAAGAAAAATATTTTAAATTATTAGTAAGGAATGCTAATATATTGGTGTTTGTGAGAATCTAAATATTGACTCACTTTGATATTTAATGGGGCTTCAAACATAACTATGTTAATATTTGTTGTGACCTTGTTTAAAATATTGGGATATTCAGATGGTATGATATTATTCAGATATGAATCCAATGCCCATTAATAATCTAAAATGGATTCATCATCCTAGCACTTCAATATGTGAATGAATTAAGAATATTCATCTATTAGGTCAAGGAAAACTAAAACAAGGGATATGGGTTTTTAAATTCTTTGATAGGTTAATGGTTCTAGGTGAATGACAATAATAAAAAATGTTAGGTGGGACGAAAATGGTATCATCAGTTTACATAGTTGAAACAAGAGGGGCCAATGGAGATTCATCATCCATATCCATGGGGACATGGGATATTAAAGTGTGATTGCTTTTGACTCTAAATTTTTTATTGAAATCGAGGCCATGTTTCTCATGTAATTTCCTAAGGTCATTCATTGTAACTTCATGGGGTCCTTGTTCATAATTTCCTAAGCCAAAACGTTTTCAAGAAATTTTTTGGTGATAGTTTTGTGTAAAGCATGGTTTGTAAAGAAAGGATAAGTTAGATGCAGATGGTTGGGAACATATTTGAATTTCCCTATATAAAGTAGATTAGTTAATTCCTCCATAGGGTAAGTGTGTTTAGAGATGAGGAGTTCTGAAGGTGATAATTTATCCTCTATTGGGTTGGTAGGTGTGTTTTCAATTAGGATGACAATATTCTTGAGTTGTTGATAACATATTGAACATTAATGACTTATATTCCCCTACAAAAAGTTGTTAGAATGTCAAGTCGAAAGCATTTACATCAGGGATATAGGATGGAGTTATAGTAGAGATAAAATATGTTTCCCCCAAATATAATTGAATCGAGTAATTTATGATTTTCAAGACATAATTATGTTTATAATTCAAGTTTAATGTCTTGAATGGATGTGGATCTAGTGGAACAAAACGGATCTTACTCTCATTTTCAAATTTAAGACATCAATGTAAAGTGAAGGGAATGTAATGCATAGTGCATATCCAAGGAAATTATAATAGGATGTTATATTTAAATTACCCTTATATAACATAAATTAACTTGGGGAGAGTACGTACACGTACTGGAATGGGAAGGACAATAGTACTTAATGTGGGGGCCATAGTATCATTAAATACTCATAGGATGGTTGGAGATTGAGCTACAATAGTTTCAGGTAATTAAAGTTTCCTAAAAGAATGTAAGGATATAATATTTAAACTTTATCTATTATCAATCATAACTCTTTTTATTAATGTATAATTAATTTGGGAAGTGATAAATAGTGGTGGATCCTAGTTATTAGGATGTAATGGAGATATTTTGAAATCATGAAATGTGATAGATGATGTCTTATGCAAAGATGTAATAAAATATGATAGAGGTTGAGGTTTATATGATTGTATTAAAGTGTATTTCAAACCCTCTATCATAGTCTCATGATGTTTCAAAGATATTTGGACAAGTTCATATAAAGATATATTGAGCGGGAGTTGATGGAGTTATTTTAGAACTAATATTTGTATAAACTTTCAAGCATTATTATTTTGTGCTTTCCCTATAATATAAATTTTAGGTTTTGGGAAGGGAATTTTATAACTATATATGGTTGAAGTAGGATATTTTTTAATAGTCAGCTTGTCCTTGTTGGGATTCTAAGTCTTATGACCCTGGGTCTGGGATCATGTGGCTATGCATATTACATCTATCTAAAACAATGGTGGATTTACCATCTTTTCTAAAATATTTGAGTCTATAAGGTTTAAGAGGGATTAATAATGAGTCTTATTATAGGTTTTATCTTCCTTTGAAACTTTTTCTAAACCTCTTGGTAATATACTAGTTTCTAGAGTGGTTGTGACCCTAGTAGTTTGACTATGAGGATAATCATGACCAAATTGTTCTAGTCATATATCATACTCTTATAATAAATTTTGGACTATAGATTTTAGTACATTAAAATTTAATACCATTCTTGTTTCTGAATTTGGGGATTAACATGTTTTATGTGTGGTAGTGTGATAACAAAAATTTGAAGGAGTTGATCGATAAACTTGGAGTAAGACCCCCATAATGGATCTTGGTTGGGTTTTTTGACCTTCGGAGGTATGGATGTGGAGGTTATAATCATGTCTTGATTCCTCACATTGATTATTTGAATATCTACCATAGAGGGTACTTTATGTTTAGGATAAGACCATATACCTAGATTCTATGGGTAATAAGGGTTTAAGGGATTATGTATTGGAATTATTATTATGGGAAGATCCCTTTGTAATAGTATATGATTCTTGGAAGAGTATTCTATAATGATGGATCTTTGTCTCATTGAAATACGTGGTCTGAATATGGATGTTCTAGTTTGAATTGGTGGAAAAAACATTTTCCCTTTTCGAATTTGGTCAGGGGTAATACGGATATCCTCTTTAGGGAGTTAAATCCTTATGGGTGGATGTTGTAAGGATTTACTTTATGGAACCTTAAGGTTTTTGTTTCCACTTACTAAATAATTTCCCCGAATTTCTCTTTTTTCAAGATTTGGCTCGTCTTGATTTATAAGGTAATGTAGTAGTCCTCTTAGGAGTGAGTAAGATAGAGGCAATGGGTATGCTATTAAAAGTGTTGTAATGACTAAATGAGTGGTATGTATATATTAAAGGATATATAAATAAGTATCTTCCTTGACATATTTCTCATTCTTTATTTTAATTTGATTTCCCTAAATGGGCTCATGTAATGGTTCCTCAAGAGCGTCCCAAATAATGAGATCTAGAAAACTTGAGTGAGTCTTGGGGATAGATCTACTTGATTTAGATGGTTTGAAAGCATATCTTGTAAGGATATATAGGACTTCAATTTTTTTTAGGGTGATTTAAAAGTAATAACAACCTTTTTAGGTAGAATTTGATCATGTATTGTACTTATCACATGGGTTTCATGATCCGAGTTGCATCTTGAGTTAGCCTATACATAATTAGATGTAGAGGAATGGTTGGGGAATAGTTTCTTAAATATATCTATGGATTTATTAAGAGGAAAATTAGGATCATCTAAATATAATTCTCCTTATTCAATAAGGTTTTAAACTAGACCTTTAAAGTAGAGACACCTATTAACATTGGGACTTGGTACACGATGATAATTGTAGAATTCATTTTCTTTGAACTAACTAGGCTTATGGTGACAATCATCAAGAGGTCTAATTGGAAAAAGTTTGATAGTATAATATTTTAAGATCTTGTCTAAAATACAAGCATACTATTCCCCTAAGGGTGTGTTTTACTGAGGAAAAAACCATCTTAATGGTTTTTTTTGTTACATTTGGGAGGTAGAGGGTTTGGATAATCTCTTTGTCTATTGAGGTTCTAATTTTAAGACCACTATATTAATAATGCCTTTAGTTTTGGTATTGTTGGTTCCTTTGGAGGGATGAAGTTTGAATTTCTTATTATGTAACTTTACCTTCCCTTCCTCTAAAGGTCAAATTTCTAGTTTATAGGCCATAGAGAAGGCCTCATCAAAAGTATTGAAGGATTGATCCCATAATTTTGATGAGATATGCGTAGTGCGTGATCTCACAAATAATTCAATTAATTCTAGTTGAGAAAGGGAGAAAGCAAGTTGGTTTATAAGAATTATCCATCTATGCACATAATTGTAAATAGATTCATCATCAAATTTTCTAATGGCATAAAGGTTAGTTATGGTCTATTTCCTAATGATGTTAATGGAAAAGTGTTATAAAATGATTTGGGCCAATTACCCAAAAGAGAACAAGGAATGTTGAGGGATAGAGCTATACCAATCTAAATATGGTCCAACTAACAACATGAGAAACATTATTATGAGGAAAGCATCATCATCATATATGAGATAAAAAGTGTGTCTAAACACTCTAATATGTTACTGAGGATCTTCCTTGTTTTAAATTTTCATAACTTTTGGATTTTCTCATTTTGAGGAGTATGGTCTAATAGGGACAACTAGATTAATGGTTTCATTATAGATTTGCTTATAGGTGAGCATATCATTTTTCCTAGAGGTAGAGGCTTCTATATTTTCCATCCTATTCATAAGGATGTTCATAAGGTCAAGTTAGGAATTATATTGTGGAATACCTCTAAAGACATTTTTTGCTTATCTTGATAGGTATGGAATGAGTGGCAAAGGGTTGTGATAAGGGGTAACCAACATAAGTGATCATAATAAGCTAGGATGCTACCACATACTATGGAGCTTGTAAATATATATTTATTTTTGGGTATGAATAAAGGTTAGTGGGTCTAAGGGCTTGAAAGTGATAAATGTATTAAGTAGTCAATGGGACATACTTATGAGGATGTTGACTTAAGGGAGCTTATTGTAAATGTTGGATATGAGGATTTGAAGCTATGTTAGTTTGGATGTGTGAGAGAGTTATAGGGATTGAGATTTATAGGTTTTGAGGTATAGTAGTGGGAGGTAGACTAAGTGTAAGATAGGGTGTAGTAACATTTTGGGCTTAGGTGCTAGTTAGAGATGGATTACTAGATACTAATAGGGGTAGATTGTTCAAAGCTTAAAATGTGTTAGTATCTTAACTTGTTTGGGGAGGATTATTGAGAGAGGTAACCATGGCTATTGTAATCCCTTTAGGTACCTCTAACGGCATGTGAAAAATATTCCCAGAAGATTGGGTGTGAGGTGAAAGCCAAATACATGTGACTTGAGTACTAATGTAATGGTTAAGGGAAATTCCATTAATATCCAATATGCTAGTGATTTATATATCTCCCTTTGTATATAACTATGGAATTCCCTCCCCCATAGATTCAAGAGAGGTAGGAGGACTCAGGGTGTTCTCTATATATGAGGATGAGGTTGGGGATTTAATTTGTTTTAGTGACTGTTGTCACATCAAAACCATGTAGAATAGAAAAGAAATAAAGAAATGAAATGAAAAAATAACACATGATTCTTTTGATAATCTCATTTTAGTGGAAACAAACACACACACTAAAAAACATAATTAAAATATTTTAATTTTTAAATAAAATAACTTTAGAATGTGGTAATAAAAAGGGTCAATGAGGGTACTAATAAATCGTAATCTAAAGATGGTTTTAGGTTTTGTTTAAGGATTGGAACCTATATATACATGAATTTATGTTGAGGCTTGATTTCATGTTTGAATAAAGTACATGGCTTGGTATTGGGTCCTACGCTCTCACTTCACACATCACAGTTATAAGGGTGTCAGGTGCTTATTCTTTATACTTCTTGCCAAATATTTTATACTTGGTTGGTACATTGAGTTGGTTTTCTTCTTCATGATGAAATCCAAGTGGGTTCACCTTAGGTAGGAAAATGTTTTAATGCTTATTTTAAGATTATGTGGTTGTATTTGTTTGTGAGAAAGTGTGATTACTATGATATATTAATCCACGTAGATTATTTTATGTGAATTATCTAAGAAAGTAAAGGATGAATGCAATTATTTTTAAACCTTAAAAGTAGAAGTAAGAATTTTTGGATTTTTCTATTTTTTTATGAAATCAAAAAATTAATAAAATGCAAAAATTAAATAATTTCTCAATGAAAACAATAAGAACAATGAGACCTTAGGGGTCCCACTAGGAGTGCCAAAATGTTTTAGTATTTTTTAGTTCATTTTCTTAATAAAATTAAATACTAAAAATAAAAATGATATAGGGTTTAAAATAGGAATACCTATCATGGGGGATGTGCATCATTTATCTAGTGATATGGGAGCTCCTTTTTGGCTAATAATAACTACTTTCACAATAAAGACAACTTGGACAAGACTGGATTAATTAGATATATGGGCAGACTTATTGATATATGATTAGTTAAAAGTAGTGGAATACTTCCTTAGAGGGTTGTCAATCCATTATTTTATATAATAAAATGGATAATATAATGAGATAAACTGTAACAAATCATGTGATAAGATTATGAAATTGAAATGAAACAAATCAATCTACTGTATAGATATTATCAAAGCATTCACTCCAATATGCTATGACTAAATTTTCTTATTCTTGAATTACTTTTAGTCAATGATGGATTATACAATTGGGTCAAAGATAATTGAGCAAAATCCTAAATCAAAAGAGATCCCAGTTTAATCGATGAATAATGGGTGAGGAATTATGGGTAAGTCATGAATTGAAACCACATCATGTATAACACTATACAAGGTCATATACAGATACCAATGCATGATTTAAAAACATAGGAATAATAAATTGGAAATACTTTAGATTAATAATCTAGTATTAGGTAGGAGAAAGAAATAAAATCACATGGATTGATGTCAATTATCTCAAAATTGATATCAATTAGGTAATTAATGTCAATCTAGAAGGAAACATGATCGATCCTTATACTAGGTGCTAAAAAATGTAGGATGGGGCTTAAGGAGGGATCTAAAATATTCTAAAAGGCTTTAGTAATGGTTACTAGTTTATCTACATAGAGTTACAATAGTAAATAAAATATAAATGAATAATGTAGTAATAAAAAATCATAAAAACATACAACATACTTACCTTTAAGAAAGATTCTTGTGTTATAGATAAATATCTTATTCATAGGGATGTGTTTAGCCTTGGATAGAGTGTGGATAGGCTAAAATAGGGATAACATTCTTCTAGTGCTTCAAATTAATTTCCTTAGAAATTCAGTGTGTAAAAATTAAGATCCATCAGATTGAGGCTAAACTAGCTATAAATCGATGTTGATCCTAACAAGATCAACAACAATCATAGGGATTATTACCAATTTGGTCCAAGTTCAATTTTTTGGTTCTAAAAACTCAAGATCATGGATTAAACTTAGTCTAGATTAGTTTTTAATGGTTTTTAGGTATGGATATGTTTTTAGGGAGGTTAAAATAACTTACCCATAATAAGATTGGGGAGATTTTACTAGTTTTAGGGATGGTTAACTAAATACCTAGGTAAAATGGTAATTAACTAGATTATTTACACATTATTATATGGTAAATGGTAAAACTTTATTAACTAGAAAAAAAGGTAGGTAAGGGTTAAGACACATTTATTCTTGATAAAATAGTGTAAATTTGTAGTGTCTACACTTAAACCAAATTTATCACATATCTCACTAGTGTCAGTGTCATCAATTATATTATACTTGTCCACTCACCCACTAATCACCTCCTCTATTGGCTTCCTTAACACCAACATAAATATAAGAGTCACCACCTGAGCCCACCATGGTCCTCTCCTTAATGGTCTCTCTATGGACCAACTATGTCTTTGAGATACTATTATATCTCCCTGCACAATAGTTAGCACCTACACCTCCTTGTGTTGATGATTCCTCTATCTTTGATGAGCTCAATGTGGTCATTGATACCTCTACTATGGTACTTATTTTTATACTGCATCCATATCCATCACATCTCCTCTTATTGGCCCTACTTCTTCCTAATATCATGCTTAACTAGCCAATGGTCTAAATGTCAAGGCTTGATCACTAGAATCCCATAGGTACCCCTCCTCATATCTCCCTCTCGACTCTCTAGAATGTCCTACCGAATTATCAAGTACTACTAGAGGAGACACCAAATTTGGTAATCCTAACTATCTATGTATTTAATTCACTAGATGTGGCTTCACCCTTGAAGTGTAGTAGCTCATGATATGCACACATTCAGCCTAGTAATAATGGTAAGCCAATTAGGTCACATGGTAGCTATGTGAGTCTAGGGATGCCAGACTATATACCAAAATTTGATAGTATGCAAGGTTAGCACATGGGGTATGTCCCAAAATACATGGTCATGTCTCCATTGTAAGACCTAGGTAACCTATCATTGATTTGATGGGGTAACCCACCCAATCAATAAATAGGGAACCACTTATATATCCATGCATTGAGAAAAATCACCGGTCCTATCATCTTATATCCTTTGGATAACAACCCATAATATCATTGATGATATGGGCCTAGATGACATAACCAAAATCCTAGAGTGATCCTTGATTTATTATAGACTGGCACAAGGCTATTGCGTAAAGTGATAGCTTAATATTTGACTTGTGACTAACACTCATGTTATCATAAGTCCTATCATTACCTTCTAAATGTCTAGAATGGATTCAAGATATATATTGAATAATCTCACCCTCAACCTAAGGTAGATCCTATTCGATCATGCAACCCATTGAGCTAAGGCTCATCTCTAGTCCTTAACTCTGGGGTATCAACGATCACCAATATCCTAACTATCAAAACTCTAAGTAATGCATGGATGTCCTCCAAATTAATTTCCACTTCAATGGTGTCCCCCTCCACCTCTTATCAAAAAGCGTTGGTCAACCATTCTCATGCTACTAGGAACATGATAATGAGATCAACCCTTAATGGGATCCATCTCATCTCCACGATTCCACCAAATCCCAAGGTGACCAATCGAGCTCTATCAATGTTAACCAATCAATAGATTTGATAGCCCTGATGCATCCACTAAGCACCAAAATCTTTGTTTTTTATACAAATATCAAACACCATAGGATTATCAAATATTGACATCATAATAATTAAAATACATTCTAAAATTTTTACAAATTAATTAATTCATTAGATTATTTTACTTAGTTTTATTATTTTTCTACATAGTCAACCTATTTGATAATAGATTGGTCTTATCATAGTCTTTCCATATTCCATCATCCCACTAGTATGCAGTCAGCCTTTTTATTTTAGATGCTATTGACCTATTTGATACTAAATCAACCCTTTTCTAGCATTACCATACTACTAGGCCCTCTAGTACATAGTCAAACCCCCTTTAGTAAATTGTATCAGCCATATAATACAAATAGCATTGGCCAAAGGGTAATATATCATCCATTTTCATATTTCAAACTATATCAGCCTACTACTATGCATTCATCCACCTTTAGAAATACTATGTCAGCCCACTACTACGCATTCAACCCCCTATTTCCTTTTTACCTTACAAATTGAGTTGATAACCATGTGAGAATAACCATTACAATTATGAACATAATGGTGTATACATAAAGAATAAAATTAGAATTGAAATATTGTGATAATGAAATAACTTTAAGATAAATTATCACCATACACCATGAAAGCTAAATATGTCTTGACATTACTACTCTATATATTATGATGAGAAATGTTTAAGGATTCGTAAAACCCTAATGGTTCAAAACATGAGTACAATAGGAAAATTTTAAATCAAATTGGTAGAAGAAACATGATGTATAGTTTGTTACTAATTCTTCTCATGATCATCTCATATTTTGTGTGTTATTTTAATTTCCTCCTACATATTTAAAAATAATTTATATTCCCCTCAAACTTGAGAAAACCTCACCAAACCAAATCAATAAAGGAAGTGAATCCATCAAAAGGCTGGAAGGCCAAACTTCTACCTCCATCAACCTATTCCTCTATCTTGGGGCCTCATCCTTCTAATTTTTTTAGGAATATAATTATCTCAAACAAAACCCAACCACTACCTTTGATTACAATATCACTCTTGCTTTCTAACATGTTCATCTTTATTGAGCCATCCATATACAACCTAACTACATTGACATCTCCTACCTTTAACTTATTAACTCCATTATTTAAACCAAAATCATCAATTAATAATGCCACCTTACCCAAGACCTATACGACGAAGCATATTTCTAAAAAGACTTCCATCTCACAAACCAAGGTCAAAATGTCTAAACCCTCTCCACCTTTAGCTGAGTCTTACTCAACTATTTTCCAAAGGTTATTTCAAGCTTATTTCTTAACCTTACCCACTTTAAGATCATTTAAGCGTCTTGGTCTAAAACCCATCTGGTATAACAACTACCAAGTGTGTTCCTATCATAGGACACTTGAGCATGACACAGAGAACTACAAAGCTCTTTAAACCATAATCCATTAGATCTATGATGAGGATGATCTATTAAAAAATGAACCTCCCATGAGCCCACTACCAATACAACAAATAAAAACCACTATCCAATGCCTACATACTCCCCCACCCTCACCTTAGATTAGTGGGGAACTAAACAAATATCGTACCCCAACTCTTCCCTCTATCCATACTATCTATGTGATCACTTGATCACATGCTCAATAAAAGGATAAGGGGAAGGCTAAAGTTTCCATCCCATGGACATACCCATCTTGTACCTCCCAACCAAGTCAAAATAAAGCACCTTTACCTTTATCAAAACCCAAGGTATCTATCTTGGGTAACTCCCAATCTAACCCCACCAAATCAATCAAAAGAGAGGTTTTCAAATAACTTCACCAAACCCTAACAAATATGAGCCTATAATAATTTATTTATACCTCACCTCATTATTACCAAGCAATGATAGAGGCATTAAAATAAATAGAGGTCCAACCTAAAGACCCTCAACCTCTAGTAGCCTTTATTGGTGCTGTCTAAATTTCTAACTTCATTACCTTTAAGGATTAATAAATACCTTTTATCCACCTTGATGAAAAATATTCACTTCTTTTCATCATTTCCTACATCAACCAAACCCACATCAAACATGTTATGATTGATGGGGTAGCTAGTATTAACATCATATCCTCCCATGCCTATGATCAACATAAACTTACAAACAATGTCATGTTTAAAACCTCAACCATCCTCTGATCCTTCAATAAAACCATGGCCACTAATTTGGGAAATATTATCCTTCACATTCACTTAGTACCTCACACACTCCCAAAACTCTTATATGTAGTGGAAGGCAAATTACATTATAATTTTTTGTTGAGACAACCTTGGATCCACATCATGGGTTCTATACCCTCTACCCTTCATCATTCCTTCAAATTTGAGAATAAAGGTTAGGTTGTCACTATACAAGCTAACCCAAGTCCTTTTTTTTCATGGAACATGACTTATTGACCTAATGATGTCCTCCTACCTCCATGTAGTGCACCCTCATCAGCCAAAGAAAAGCCATCAACCAAAACAAATGAAGCCATATCTTCTACCAATAAGGTATATAATAGCTCATCAACCCACTCAAATAAAACAACCACCATAGACCACTTGAAATCAACATTCCAATGCCTTTCATTTTGATAATATTACCTCTTGAACCTTGATGCCTTTCCTACTCCCCATGATTATGAGTAACTTAACAAACAACCTAGGTGTGAACCCAATATTAGAACCATTATTCCCATAGACCTTCATATTATCACACCCCTTTCATCTATGGGGGAATTAACAAACCCCTTGGTGCTTCCATCACATCTTTTTCACCCCAACCATTCTCCTCTAGCTTTTCCTATCTAAATAAACCTAGTTTTGCCAAGACATACCTTCATCAGTGTGTTTGGAATGAAATTAGTCTTAGATGATATGAATACGGTCTGCATGAGCTACTTATAATTTAGACTAGAAAAATCCAAGACAAACATGGCATATGATTCTCTCCACCAAACCACCAAACCAACTCACCTCCCACCACATGCATTGATGAGGAATTCCCATCCTCATTGACTCCACCATCAAAATTAGAGGATTCTAAAATCATCCCCCTTAACTTTTTCTTCATCAACATGATTATCCTTGGACCCTTGACCTATCAAAATGTTGGCGCAACCATAACCATCCCTATGACCCATCCTGGGATGACAGGAGATGACTCTCATACCTTTTATACTGTTAAGTGTTAGGATGATGATTTCATTCTCACCTACCTTAGTGCATCAACTTTTTCCATCCATAAACCTTTTCCTCTTAAGAATTCAACCACGTTAAATAAATCCACTATGGATATCAACTTGGGCACTCCAAACAACCCCACATTATCAAAATTGGCCAATCACTAAATTCTAAAGAGCTTCAAGACTTATCCTTTTTCTTGTAATGCCATAGCATAACATTTGCTTGGTCTTATAGTCACATGCCAGGAATTGACCCCTCCATAACTACCCAGAACATAGCCACAAACCATGATGCCAAACTCATTAA
Source organism: Torreya grandis (assembly GCA_037957365.1). Classification (NCBI taxonomy): domain Eukaryota; kingdom Viridiplantae; phylum Streptophyta; class Pinopsida; order Cupressales; family Taxaceae; genus Torreya; species Torreya grandis. The sequence goes on from JARHVA010007472.1 coordinate 282,514, forward strand.
ACACAAACTTCAACAAATGTACTCTCACATATCCCTTCACATCAAAGAAGAGCTTTAGTGTCTCCTATCTATCAGTTTCATTCAACCCATTGACTATCCCCAATGGGTTTCAAACATCATACCTATCACCAAAGCCATAAGGGGACTACACATTTATGTGGACTTTCATGACCTCAACCTTGATTTCCCAAAAGATGACTTTCCTCTACCAAGAATTGACCAACTAGTTGATCTTATATCCATCCATGAGATGTTATCTCTAATGGATAGATGTTTATGCTACAATCATTTCCTAATTGCCCCCAAAGCTTAGCACAAAACTACTTTTATCACCCCATAGGGGACATTCTACTATAAGGTCATGTCTTTAAGACTAAAAAATGCTAGTACAACTGATGAATGTGCTATGACTTAATCTTCCATGACCTCATCCATAAAAAATCATTGAGGACTATGTTGATGACCTTATGGGGAAGTCCAAATATCATAAGGATCATTTGGCCATTCCCAAAATTATCTTTGAGAAACTCATCCATTACCATGTTCACCTTAACCTCAAGAAATTCATTTTTGGGGTTTTGTTAGGAAGGATCCTTGGCTTTATCATTTCATTTCAGGGAATCAAAGTTGATCTAGCCGAAATCAAATCAATCCTCAACATGCTTCCTCTAATCTACCTCAAAAAAAATTATAGTTTTTAAGGGAAGCTCTAATCCATTCATCACTTTATCTCTTAGCTCTCAGATTGATACCAACCCTTACATCACCTCTTAAATAAGGATGTATCTTTGAAGTGGAATGATGACTATCAAAAGGCTTTTGATTCACTCAAAGAGTACCTTTTGTCTCCACCTATCCTCACCTCTCCCAAGGATGACCAACCTTTCTACCTTTATGTATCTACCACTGACCACTCCTTAGGGGCATTACTTTCTCATCAAGATTAAAAACACAAAGAGAAATCCATCTAATACATTAGCCACAAACTTGTAGAGTAAGAGACTTAGTATATGATACTAAGAAACATTTCCTAGCCTTGGTCTTCATGGCCACCAAAATTTATGACTACCTTCTTAACCATAAAACCTATGTCATATCCAATATTGACCCACTCAAGTATATGCACTTGAAGCCATACCAAAAGAAATGTATGGCCAAGTGGCTCATGCTTTTAGTTGATTTTGACCTTGATTTTCTTAAGTAAAATTTAATTAAAGGGTAATTAATTGTTGACTGATTGGCTGAATAACTATTAGTAGACAGCCAACCCCCTCCTCTTAAGTTTCCTGATGAGTCCATCATGACCATCTCTCAGGTAGACTTCACCTATCAAGTGACTATGTTCTTTAATGGATCAAAGTGTCATCATGGTGGTAGATCTGGTATCATCCTTATTCCCCTCCATAGAGAACTGCTTCCTTTATCTTTCAAGATAGATTTATAATGTACCAATAATATGGTTGAATATGAATCCCTAGTCACAGGCCTTCAAACTATGTTAGCCTTGGGAGTCAAAATGATCAACACCTTTGATGAATCTTAAATAGTGGTTAATAAAAGCAATGACTCTTACCAATATAAGAATGATGTTTTGAAATAGTACAAATAACTAGTTGGCAAACTCTTGACATCAATTGAACACTTGCATATTCAATCCACCCTATGATCTACCAACAAGTTTGCTAACACTATGGCTTCCCTCACCTCTCAAATCCCATATTCACCCTCTAACTCTAAACTATATATCATTATCCATATACTAAGCCAACCCTCTTATGTCAAATCATATTCTTCCACCATCTTTAATGTGAAGGAAACCCAACTTAACCTCTGGTATCAATAGACCTTCAACTATCTTAACCTTGCCATAATTCCTTCTAGTCTTTCCAGGATTGTTCACAGAGAATTTATCCAAAATAGCTCACATTATACCATTATGGGAGGATTTTTTTTATAAACATGACTTCTATGGTCTCCTCTTCTACCACTTACACAGTCACAAAGCCTCTCAAGCATTCAAGGAAATACATGATGGGATCTATGGGGGACACTTTAATGGTCTCACCATGGCTAAGCACATCCTTTTTCTTGGCTATTATTGGCCTACCCTTAACCAAAACTATTATGATTATGTGAAAAAGTGTGTTAAATGTCAACAACATGCCAATTTACATCACACATAGCCATAGTCTTTGGATCTCCACATATTTTTTTCCTTTTTCACAATGGGGTTTAGACCTCATTGGTGAAGTTAACCTCCATTCTCCATAGAGACACCATTCTGTCATCACTGTGACTGAATATTTTACTAAATGGGTAGAGGTTATTCCTCTTATCTCAACCAAAGTTGAAAACATTATTAACTTCATCAATCATCACATCATCTACCATTTCAATGTTCCTCGTAAAATCATCACTGATAATGGAAAATATTTTAAAAGAAAACAAGTCCTGGGTCTTTGTGATGTATTCGATATCAAGTTAAGTTTCTCATCACCCTAGACCCTCATGTGAATGGATAGGTAGAAGCCTCTAAAAAAATATTAACAACATTATAACTAAAATGGTTAATGCACCTAATCACAATTGGCATTTGCACATCCCCTTTGCCTTATGGGTGTATCATACTAGCATTTAAACCCCTATAGGTGATACCCAATTCTCTCTTGTGTTTGGAATGGAGGAAATCTTACCTTTTGAGGTCCAAATTCCTTCTCTTTTCATATATTTTCAAGATCTCATGTTTGAATATGACTATCATTAACACCATTTAACTCATCTTGAGCTACTTGATGAGCATCACTTAACCAGCCTTACATATATTCATGTTTATCAATAATGTATCAAACATGCCTATGACAAATACCTTTAAATACAATGATTCAACATCAAAGATCTCATCTTAAAGGAAAACCAACATGTCACAAATATGAAGAAAAAAAATCATGGCAAGATTGCTTTTAATTGGTTTGGACCTTATATCACAACCCATAAGTTTGGATTAAGATCTTACCAATTATCTTCTCTCAAATGCAACCCATAACTTGAGCCCCTCAACACTTCACATATTCATCCTTTATTTTGTTAAAAAGGATCAAATTCACCTTTTGTCTAACTTAAGCTCATCCCTTGATTTCAAACCACATTCATCTCCTTATTTCAAGGTAAACCAATTAAAACTTAATCATGTGATTATCCATCATAATCAAAGATAAATTCTAAAAAATGGATACTACATCTCTACCCATGGCATGATTCTCATGGTAATTTACACCCCTTTTATAGGATGGATTCCCATGATCATTGTCACCTTAACCTATATACACCTAATCAACATTCTTTAATTTTTAGTTTTGACTTCATAAAGGTCAACCTTTAAGCCTATATAAAAAAAATTATGTCAAACAAAATAAAACAAGAAAAGGCAATATCATAACTAAAAATAATCATGGGTCCTTCATAGCATTCATAGACTACTCCCTTGAAGGACAACTACTTGAAACATATCAAAATTACTCAAACTAAGGTAGACTACTCACGTAAAGGACATATATCAAAGGTAGTAAATAAAATAGACAAAATTTTACCATTCCCTTGAAGGATGGTTGAGTAAAGCATTTGTCAAAAACATAGAAATTTCTTGGAAGCTTCCCATATCGATTGGCTTCCCCTAAAAAGAAACAAATCAAAAGACCCATTTCTAAATCAAAACAAAAGGACACTAATATTAAAAGCTGAAATCAGATCTCACAAGCAATATAATTTAAAAGCCGCAATCAACTTCCATAAGTAGAATTCTCACATTGATCAATCTACACCTTACATGACATGGACTTGTTTATCTTAACTCTTTGATGACCTACAAAAGAGGCAAGCTAGTCTCCCAAGAAGGTTCCATTTCAATCTCCCCTTTTACACTATGAGCAAGGGATTTTTGAGTTTACTTTACATTAAGTGATCATGACTTCTCAACCAACTAATGAATTATAATGTGAAACATTAAAAGGGCTTATGCTCCTTAAGCCAATCCAAATTTCATTTTTGATTTAGTCCTTGCTAAAGAAGAAGCATTGTACCATCTTCTTATCCTCTCATTACTGGTTGATATATTCACTTAAACATTTGTTTCTTGATTATCTCTTCTTTCTCACATCTAGTGTTTTTATTCAACTTCATTTATGTGTTTTATCTTAAGCACAATGACCATGAACATATCCATATCACATCATATTAACATATATCATGAGAAAAAATAGACATCATTAACATAAACCACAATCATCACTCTCATCATCATAATCAACATCATAGCATCCATGAACAATAAAGTAATGAACCATTTTTCACGACATGTCTAAATCTAAATAAGGAAGCATATACTCATCAAGTTTTAACATGAACAAACATCATCATCAACATAAATATTATAAGAATCATCGTGAACATAAACAAAAGACATCTCATCACATACCTAGCTAAGATGAATTCATATCAATGTCATCATGAGCCTACCAATATCCACATCACAACCATATTCAATATAACATCATCAATGATCTATATAAACATCATATCATCAAAATCAAAGTAAACCATGAACCATGAGTAATATACAAGCAACATATTTATAAATTATGAGTCAAAAATCATTATGTGTATAATAATATAAATTTATCTCTCTCAAAATATACATCTTACCCTATCAGATCATAGGCTAGTATAAAAATGATATTAAACAAAATACAATATCTCATAACTATATCATAACTATGCCCTTAGGGAACCACTATCTCTTGGGTCACCACTACCTCCTGGTGCCTATCCTCTTAAGATACCTTCTTGTACCATATAGAATAAAACCAATTACTTAGTGTTGTCATGATATCACCACCTAACAAAATAGCTTTGTACTCACCCAATCAGAGCTCATCAGGATAATGTCTTAGGATTATGGCCTCATAGTAGCATATCTCCTCCATTATGGCTAGATACTATGTCATAGGAATAGTGCCTACTGGTCCTACAAATGTTGTGGCTCCTCCTCTAGCCTATTTTAAAGAGTCTCTCTCATAGGTAGCCAAGGATAGTGTATCTCTATCTTGGTCCCTTTTACCTATGACCATGGATACCTGGCCTTGTGCCACTATCAGCTGACCCTGTAGAGCTACCACATTAGCCTATGATATTATATTTCTTCTCATGCCTAATATATTTATGTAATGAATTTCTATACATATAGGGAAACCCCTTGTAATTATACCTATGCCTACTAACCTCTACCAATTGGTTAACATCCATTGGCTTCTTACTACCATAATTTCCACTAAAATCTACTACTACATTCAATGCCTAGTACCATGTAGGGTAACCATATATAAAACCTATATCATCTATATTTGGCCATGCAGGAAACTCCTCATGATCAATAAATATCTACACTAGCTATGGCTCTACGATTAAAATCTCTACATCCTCCTACCTATATTTTGGGAATGGACCTAGAATCCCCTATACTAGATAAAACTATCACCTCACCCTATCAAATGGGAAGAGATTTGTCTCACCATTCTTCCTACCAAAGATCCACTTGTAGCTATATAGGGATAGTGTATGGATCATATATCCATACCAATATAGAAACTTGATGTAGGGTCTCGAAACCACGTTCCCAATGACCAAGGAATCTAAAGCACCCATGAACCAATCAATGTAGTGTATTCCTCCTCCTAGTTAAAATAGGTCAAAATCACCTCTTCACCATATGAATTTGACTTTGAACTCCATCTATGAATATCCCTCCCATGGTATCCTCATTAGCCTCAACAATCAGATGTTTTTATAATCCTATTAGTGTATAAAAAATCTAGCATTGATTTTATATCTCCTATGAGCTCTAAAACCCCACAACTCCTTGTATATCTAAACTAGTAACATAGGAACCCAACTAAACACTATGTGTCGCAACAAAATCTCAACCAACACACCCAAAAATAGATAGGGAAACCTTCCACTACTTGAATTTAGTATGGAAAATCATGAGACTACCATCATCATCATGGTCATTAGTCTCATATCATCTCTAGCCCTTTGATATAGTAGAGTGTAGCTAAAACCTACATTGTGCCACCTGGTAAAGTCATGGTCATATTTGTATAATAGATCCATGAGATCATCTCTCTCCTCTCTCTCAATATAATAAATTGGCTCACCATGAATGGGTAACTATGTGATCTTGTGCACATCCTCTAGTAAGATCATCATCTCACTAGTGGGTAGTAGGAAGGTGTTCATGGCCAGATCCCATCTCTTGATGAGGGTAATGATCATCACTACATTATATGACACATGTTGATAGTGAAACATTGCTCTAAGGCCCACCACTTCCATGTGAGCCTAGTATATTGAGGTCATCCCTTGATGGATCTCTAGAAAAATGTGAGGTACTCGATCTTGTATCTAGATCTGCTCCTATGCTTGTAGGGTTCATTAGAAAATAAACTTAGTCCTCTATACTATTTTTTGGCTATAAATTTCACCTCACCTATACCTATATATTACATCCTATACGAAATAATTAACCTATCCTATTTTTACCCTATACTCTTATCAAGCATCACCTATAACCTAACCAAACCCCATACCCATTAATCAATAGCATTAGTAAGATAACCTACCATTTAAAATTATCAAAATCCATAAACTTAAAATTATATTTTTCACCATTGTGCTTCACTATCAATAGTCATGATGACCATCAATGGTCAAGTGACCAGTTTGCCTATGATCATCGACCTTCGATAGTTAGGATGACTTTTGATAGTTAGTGTAAATGACTACTAGTGGAGCAACGCAACCCTAACCCACCTAAAAACCTTCTCAAAATAGCTAAATTTTTACAAAATATTACTCATCTCCTACCCCTACCTACCCTAAACTAGCCTACCACTCCCAATTTGATTATTCAACCATTAATCCCACCAAAAACTAAGCTAACCCCTATAATGAGGTCAAACACAAAAATAAACCCAAGTCTACCCTCCTAATCAATCAACCACTAGTCAAATTCAAATGCATTTACATAAATCAAAAGTTATTATATGAATTTAGTGTAACCCTTTCCTCATTCATCGACCATCATCAAGGAGGAATATAAGGACCCACTACCTGACCATGTGCTTGTCTGTATCTACCTTACATCCTCACCAGTCCATTCAGTCTACATGATAAAATCAACCAATCAATCACTTACTTAGCAAACATCTTGTTAGTAACTTCACCCAATATGCCAAAAAAGCACTAAATGCTAATGTCATAAAAGAAAATGAGTGACAATGACTCTTTTTGGTGATTTTGTTTACACACTTTTATGTTTTTCACTTGATTGGTGATGGTTAAAGTGACTAATGATGGTCAACCCAAGGATATCTAACCATTGATGGCCAATCCATATAAATTTGTTTTTCCCCCCATACCAACCACTTTTTAAAATTTCTAGCATAGAACCAAATCAAGCAACCACCCATGGAGATTATCTTCTCTTCCCACCTCAGCTATTGACCTTATCACCTCATTACTAGCCATTTTTAGCCCAAACTAGTGTGAATTTTGTGATGAAATTTATCTGGTATTTTTTTATCAAAAGGACAATAATCTCCATATTGCACAGTTTTTGAACTTATGCTACCTTGCTCATACTTGACAAACTTGTGTCTTCTCAAGAGCACTCCCTACCTAAGATACCCACATCTTTACCAGACCAATTTTTGTTTTCCTTAAGAACACTTCATGCCTTGGATACCCATGAAAACATAGACTTTGCTTAAGAGACTTGTATTTATTAGTGTTTCCAACTACTACACCTGAATATGATCATGTGGTACCCTTGTCACTTGTCCTTCTAGCAATAGCCTTAATTTTTACCAACTATGGCAACCTAGTCAATACATAATCTTTGTTATCACACTCTTGTATCAATTTATATGCCTATTTATGATTCATTACCCTACCTACCACACACATTTTATCATCACCTTCACCACTCATCAAACCTACACTTGATTAAATTTCACCTCATCACTTCTCAATTTGAAGGGGAACACCTCTTCCCATGCTCAAAGCAACTGAACCTTCGACCTATAACCCATTTTTATTTTACCTCTTAATGATATAAACTACATAATAAAAAGGGAAAAATATAGACACTATAAATCCACACATGATGGTTCTGAATGTTTTAATTCCCCTAGACCACCTCGAGACCCCCTTGGGCCTATCCTTGACCTCTCGATCACAAACCAAACCTAACCCACCTAAATCTGGTCATATTTACCTACTAACTAAACCCACCTCTTTAAATCAACTTGAAATTGACCCTTGACCATTGATGGTCACCCTAATCATTGATGGTCACCCTGACCATCGATGGTCAAGTTCCACTAACTAAACCACATAACTTTCACATCACTCTAACTTGATTTTCTATAATTAGATTATTTAATTCATGTGCAAGCTAATGCATGTGTGAGTTATATTTAGACAATAAGTTAAACCTCTTTTTAACATATTGTTTCACCTCTTCTTCCTTCCTATAAGAAGAGAGGGGTAGGAGGCGAGAAAGGATCCATAATCAATCAACCATCCTGCAACTATCAAGAGATTTTGTATCCATGTTTTATTTTATAAGTGTTCTTCTATAAATCCAATGATCTAGCCATCACAACAAATATCCAAAGTGCTACCATCCATAGGTCAAATACCCATGTACCATTACTTTACTATAATTTTTCCAGGGTTGACCACCTCAACCATTCATCCAATCAACCACCAACAAGCTAAGTATTTATTTTTAATTATTCCATAACTTTTTTTGTATTTCACAATCAATCTAGCCCAATCTAACCTCTCAGAATCCCATTTTTTAACCCCATCTAAATAGCCTTTTATTACATAAATATAACCCATAGTAATTGTTGATAGTCACTCTAACCACTGATGGTCTATCCCAACCGCTGATAGTCATCTCAACTATTGATGGTCACCTCAACTGCTAATGGTCACCTCAACTGTCAATGGTCACCTAAACCATCAATGGTCACTATGGCACAAAATGATAATAAGCTATTTCACCCACTTACCCTCAATCAAATCCAACTTTATTTGTCTCTACCTATTCACAAAGCCTCAACCTATTTTTTGAATCACACTTGACCTATTTAGCATTAGTATTGGCCTTTTTATTTCTATAATTAGTCAATTTATTTATCAAGCATTTCTTGTACTTAATTTCAACATCTTCTATGATTTCTGCAAGTATTTTATCTTTTTATTTCTAAACTTAATTGTTTAAGAAGCATGTATTGCTAGCCTCTAAGGAATCTTATTCTTCTTAGATCTAGGTTTTTAGGCAATCCACCCAACTATTTATTTAACCAACCATTTACTTTAGTGATATATTATTTGTATTTCATTCTTCCCAAGCCAAAGAGAAACTCTCTACAAGCATCTGATTCAATGCACACAAAACTAAATAGGTTTCTCTACCATACCTATATCTAGTTTATTTCTTCTTCCTTAAAATATAAGCTAAAACTATTTAAAACATTATTAACCCCCAATATATATGAATATTACATAATACTCCATGCATTATGATTTCCCCATAAATTATATATACATATGTATATATAATTATTTAAAGCATACTATAATTATTATATGTATGCATGTATGTATGTATATATATATATATATATATATATATATATATATATATATATATATATATATATATATATATATATATACATACATACATACATACATGCATACATATAATAATTATATACAAAATTATATAACACAAGTTCAAATAATAATTCAATGAGGATTGTATATCGATAACCCATTTTATTATTTATTTCAAGAGGTGTTGTTGATCATTTCACCTAAAATTTAATAGATTTATGTATAGAGTCAATCCTACAAAACATTTCATATTTTAGGTTTTTTAAGAAACTTGCTATGATAGGGTTTACTTTAATGACTACCTTAAATTTCATTTTATTACCTCTCCTGATATCTACCACTTCTATAAGATTTCTAATATTGAATTTAAATATACCCTTTGGGTCAATTAAGCCTCTATAAATGGCCCTCAACTAACATGTCAAAGCCATTATTTCCAAAATTATAAATAATGGTACGAAATGAATCTTAGAAGTGTTTCTATAAATTTTTTGATTAGGTAAATAATTTAGAAGCATCCTTAGCCTTATTATTTTTAAATTAGATGTTGTACAAAATGTTTTTGAATGCTAATAATTTATTTTGTATTGCTTAATATACATACTCAAATATAGATTTATATTTTAAAGTAGTCTTCTACAGTTTTAAAATATAAGTAATCACTCTACCTTTTAGTTATTAACCTACCTTATACTGAAAGGATCATTTCAAGTATCTAAATATACCTAAATGCTTATCTTATAGTATGTCCATGATATTTTGATTACCAAGATCACCTATATCCCCAGTTATTCTTAAAACATGAAATATATCCTTCGTTTTTAGTTACATAACTAAAAAAAATCTATGTTCTTGAACACTTGCATTTAGACTTGGAAACTAGCATCGACGCTAGTGTCCATACTCCAACATAGGTGTTTGTAAATTACCAACACACAAATTTTAAAATGTTTAATATGTAAGAGTCTATCTTTTTTCCCATTATCCCCTTCATGAGAAACATTACAAATATGTGGTACAGATACAAGTTAAATCCCACTCATTATTCATCTAGAAAGTGTATGCAATCAAAAATGCATCATGTCTGTAAATCAATCCTAGTTCATAAAAGATAGAGCATACCTACACTTCTAATTGGGAATATATTTATTAAGAGGGAGCATGACCAAGGTGGGGATCTGCTAGACCTAATTAGGGGATCACTTATCACAATACACTATGCTAAGAATGGTTCTAAATTCTATAGTTTAACATAATCATATAATAACCCTAAGGGGGTCCTAGGTTTTGATATTTCACTAATGTCTAATACACAAGAAAGTAAATCTAATCTATTTCTCACCATATATTATGGCACAAAGTGTGGGTTAGAAATAAAAGAAACTAAACTAAACATGTATAGAAGACATATACTCACATCAGTGTAATGGAATCTTAATGCATGGAAGAAAAATTGCATTATTTATCTACTCTTACAAAGGAGAAATAATGTTAAGAATACTTAGCTTTGAAGATGAACTTGTTGAGCCTTAATCTCTCCCTTGACCAAGGTGTTTTGAAAGAGATTGTTATGGTATTTAAGGATAACAAATACAAATCAACTCTAGGATACACAACCTATCTATGCATCCAAAAGAATTCTCCATAAGATAAGATCTATATATCCAAATAAAGTATAGAACCCTACGATTTATTCCTCAAGTCGAATGGTTAATAAGTATATGTTCATTTATACTTATTCTTATTTACTTCTATATTTTCAAATAGTTGGAAATGAACTTGTATTTATAGGTAGATCTTACCCTAAATCCGTTTGAATATGCTAGTTATACAGGATCAACCCAATTGACCCTTTTTGTTTTTAGGAGATAATTCACTTGGCCCTAAGCTATGTCAGCCAAAGGGATAATAATATCCAAAGTGAAAAACACCCAAAAATAGTACAGGGTCGATCCAATTGACCCTATATAGTAATCAGAGGCTGAAATTTATATAGGGCTGACTTAGTCGACCTAGTATAACCAACTATTAAAAGGGTAATAAGGCAAGGAACAAGGGAATAAACATGTGAAAAATGTTTGTATTGGGTAAAAATAAGAAGAATAAACTTAGGTTAAATGGTTTTAGGATATAAATGTGTAGATGGAAGTTGTAAAAGGGAAAATAATCTTATGAAGCACCAATTATCTACCCACCCCTTACCCGGTGCACCCCTTAAGACATGTACTAAGAGAGAATGAGACTTGATAGATTGCTTCAAGATACAAAGTGTTAGTAATTGATAAAAGTTTGAAAATATTATGTGTGTACATATGCCCCACTCAAAGCTCATCATGTGTCATGTGAGTGAAACACTGGATGGTGATTTGGGAATAGAACATGATAAAACACAATGTTGATGTTAAGTAAAATGTAGTAAGCAACAAATGAGATAAATGAAAGAATAAAATTGAAAACCAAATAATTTTACTTACCTTATTGTTGTAGATAAATAAGTAGACTTCAAGATAACGTGAAGGCATCCAATGTGAAGAATATTAGGTGAACCTGTATAAATTAGTGAAAAAAATAGCCAAAAATTGAAAGATTTTAGAAGATAGGCATATGGTAGTCTAAAATGAGTTAGTAGAGACAAAGATATGAGTGTATTAGGAAAAATTGGCAAATCAAGATCGTTAAGGTAAGGATAAAATATTGAAAGCAAATGAATGACAAAATGATGTCAAAATAATGAAAAATGAGTGTAAATGAATGACAAAGGATTATAAAACACATTATATCATGTTGGAAAGTATTTAAACCATAAATTATATAAAGGAATGTATATCATACTAAATCATGTTGAGAAATATGTAAAACATGAATGATAAATGAATTATCAATGCAAGAAAACTTGAACAAAGATACGTAAGAAAGTGAAAATTAATTTCATGTAAGATAGGAAAAAATAAAAAGATGAAAGATGGAAAATGAAATGTAATTGAAGATGTTAGACAAATAGGAAGAAGACATACACAAATATAAATATGTAATAATTGTAAATGTCATATGTAAAATAAGTGAAGTTCACAAAAAATTAAATAAGAACATGATGGAGAAATAAAAAAATTGGAAAACTACTAAAGGATGAAAAACTCACACTTAGTTCTTGTTCTAAGATACAATGTAAAAAAATACAACCACCTAATGACATGACTTGTATGATAATGAGATGGTATGGTAAATAAATGATGTAAGGGTGTAATCCACAATTTCTCAAACATGTTTTTCTCTAAGGATAGATAAAACTAAAACACAGTAATGCTAGCATGTTTTTAAGAGGTGAAGAATAAATAATTTAAATAAGAGGGAAAATAGATTTGGAATATCAATTTTTCTGTCAAGGGGTAAAATGAAATGGGTGGATTGGAGAATGAAGGGAAAAAATTGTATAGAAACTCTTTATCAAAGTCAAGACACTTAAATTAGATTTGACAAAACAAGAGGACTTTCAACCTTAATGACTATGGATAACTTCTCATAGCCACACAAGTCTTAGGTCAATAAATGCATTAGATAAACCATCCCATGAAGGCTATATGCATGAATAGTAAATGGACCTACCTTCCTATAATGTGTTCCCCATTCTTTATGACCCCTTATAGATCAATGGATCTACTACAAATATTAGGTACTTTCATGAGAAATTAGGTATCACTAAAACATTTTTTTTATTCTCCTCTTCTAATCTATTTACCTACCAAATCCCAAATGACCTCAACTCTATCTTGAGACTAACTATGGAGTTTGAGCTTCAAATAGAAGTACAATATGTGCTTTGAATCATGTTATTTAGTGTGATTTGACTTTTTAGACTTATATGTTTCATTTTTTATATCATCACCTTTTGTTTCAAATGATTTGGATTTTAACTTTCTTGATGTATTTTTCTATTCATCTTCCATACAGAATTGGAAAACTAGACATGGGTGATAAATATGACTTTCATTTGACTATGTGGGACTTATTTGCTAAGAGAGAGAACTTTAAAGAGCATGGGATCAAAGAGTCTCATAAATATAGGTAAAATAAAAAATTTATCTTGACTTTAAACTTTTTTTATCTAATGTGGAGTGAAAGGAAAGGAAATCAAGAGTAATGGCACATGGAACAATTTGAATTGCTTCAAATTATAAAAATTGTGACAATGGGTGAAAATGGGATAAAATGATAGTAAAGTGTGATTCCTTATCATAAGAATGAGGTAAAAGGAGGAAAAAATGATAACATATATTTTTGTACAATTTCCATCTATAAAAAGAAGCACAAACTAAAGCTAAGAACAAGGATCAAAAGTATTTTCTAGAAAAGGAATGACAAGGCGGTAATTTTATGAGGAGGGTCAGGTCCTATCCATGGTCTAAAATTGAAACTCATAAAAGAGAAACCCATGAGGGTGCCAAAAATCATGTGAAAAATAAATAAGGAAAAGTAAAAAGGTGTTATTTTATGATGAGGTCTAGGTCCTATCCATGGTCTTATACTACAAACTCACAAAAGAGAAACACATGGGGGTGAATGATAAATAAGGGGAAAATAATCATAAAGATACTAAGTCAAAAAATAACATAAAAAAATTTAAAAAAAAAATGGGGACAAAAATGAAATCAAATGCCAAATGTAATGTGAAATAAATAAAAATAATGTAAAGGAAATTAATGATGATAGTAAAATGAAAGTAAAGGAAAGAAAGTGATCAAAAACAAAGAAACATGAGACAAAAACAAAAATTAAGATATATGATAAAATCTGTATCAAAGATGAGCATGTGAAATATAAGTCTATAAGTCTCAAAAGGTTTCTTGAAGCTATATTTGTTTGTTATTATGTATTGTAGAATAAGAGCAAACATCATAAGATTCCCCAAAGGGTGATTGTATATAGGGATGGGAATCACAAGATGCCCCAAAGTCTAAAGGTACATGTGGATGGGCATCGTAAGATGACCCAACATGTGAGGTGGAGTGAGGCAGCATTTAACTATTAAAATGGTTTTCATTGAGTTGGTAGGTGACTTTAGAGATAGGCAAATGTGTTGGTTTGTTATATTTTAAAGACATTAAATGTGACATATGATGGGTAGGAGAGGTATTTGGAGGTAAAAGAGGTAAAGGAGGACCATATATGATATGCATTGGAACTAGGTACTCTTTTGGATCATGTGACCTAAGAGGTTGAGGTTCAATATATGCAATGATATGTTTAAAATTGTTCATGTTAGCTATATTTTCCTTATTGGTGTAGGAATAAGTATCAACTATGATTTGTAAAAAAATAGAAGATGAGGTATAGGTATGGGACAATTTTTGTTATTTATTAAGTAGTTGATGTTGATGTTATTTTGGTTCATGATATTGAATTTAAGAAGTTTGAAGACAATCTTGATAACATAGTTTTGTTAGTGTATCAAGATTGAAATTTGGACCAAGTAAGTATTAAAGAAGAAAATATTGAAAATCATGACAAGACTCATGAGAATGACCTATATTAGCATGCCACCAACAAAATTTATCAGGATTGTACAATTTTGGAGGAGGTTTAGAAGGATCAAAGATCATGGGTTTAGATGGTGGCAATTAATGTGTAAGTTGTTATAGACTCAAGAGAGGGTGGGTCGGGTTCAAATAGGTTGAATGGATTCTCTATTTAGAGATTAAGGAGGCTTGGATGAATGAATTTTATGAGAAAATGATTGAAAAGGTGCCTTAGTAGTTGTTTGAGGTGTTTCAAATTGAGTCATAAGAAAGTCTTTCCTTTTTTCTTGGTCTAAGGCTTCTTCTAAAATTTGAGGTGAAAATATTCAATCTTTATATTGAAGGGGATATTTAATAGCAATAAAAATAGTTTTAAAAGAGTATCATAATTCATGTTATGGTCCTTTTTGTGAGCTAGAGACTTTCATCATTTGATGAAAGTGTGAGCAGATTCATTAATAAGTTGTTTGGCATTGATGAAATGGCTAAGGTAATTTTTAGGAAAGTCATCATGTTGGAATTACATCACTAGAGCATTGACTAAATCCTTTATTAGTGAGATGGAATGTCTAGGAATTTGGTTGTACCATTCATATGCATCACCAACAAGGGTTTTGGCTAAGAGCTTGGTGGTAGTAAAAGTGTTAGTTTGGACTCATTCCTTATAGAGATTACACAAAATACTTAAGAAATATAGTAGGGTAATTATTCCCATTATATGTGATAGTTGAAGAAATGTTTCCAATATCTATGGATGCAATGAGTGAGGCTAAAGGTTCATTTTGAATATGTTAAAGCATTTTGTTATTTATTAAAGGTTGAGGGATGATATTCCCATTGGAATATCTAAGAGGAGTAGGGAATTTTTTTTGATTTGGTTGAGACATGATGACCTGAGGTGGTTGACTAGTCATGTTTAATAAATGATGTTGCATATTCATCATATGAGATTGATTGGTTATTTACATGATGTTCATTTGTTGTATGCCTTGTGTAAGATGTTGATTTGTATCAATAGGTGGGTTGGTGTTTATAGGAGGGGTATTATATGGTGGAGTATTCCCAAAATTGGTGTTTTAAATAGGATCATGATGAAGGACCTCATCTAAATTATATTGTGTAGTGATTAGTTTTGGATTATGAGAAGAGGAAGGAAGAAAGTGGATAGTTTCATCTGAAGTAATAAAATAAATGAGGTTATTATCTAAATCCTTAATTATAAAATATTTTTGACTAAAATAAGGATGAAAATATGTCATCATGATGAGATAAGACTAGATAAACACACAAGAAAGAGGTGTAAAAAATAACAAAGAGATGGGAAGTGATACAAATAATACAGAGTCAATTGGGTCAACCTATCACAAAAATAGGGTCTATAATAGTATAGGGTCAATTGGGTTAATCTATTACACTGAATAGAGGCTAAAAAATAATGAAAAAGGTTTGAAAACAACACAACGTTGACTATGTTGATTTAGTATAGTGAACAGAGGCTAGAAAAATGTATAGGGTCAACTAGGTTGACCTAGTACAATAGACAAGGGAAATTATAAAGCCTATAACAGATTATGAATTGAAACATGATAATTTTGAAAGTATTTTTAAAATTAATAAATTAAGGGAAATTAACATTAAATTGGATTAACGTTGGCCAATCTAATTGGGTCACATATCACAAAACCTTGTACCAACATTGGCTAATGCAAGTTCTTACAATAAAAAATATAATTGAGAAAAGAGTAAGCAATCAACCTAAAAATTAAATAGCTAAGTGGTCAAATTGAATGTTTTTAGATTATTAGAGTATAATTTTAAATGTAATGGGAAGTTGGCTGTAAATAAGGAACTAGAAATCAATCTAAGGATAGTTTCAAGAAGTTTGGGCTAAAAAGGATATATAGTGGTAATGATATAGGCTTGGTATTAGGGCCTACCCCCTCACTTCACACACCACATTGATAAGGGTGTCAGGTGCTTAGCCACAATATACCATTAACCACACTATAAAATTGACTAAAACATCAAGTCAACCTCCTTCTTGGTGATGAAATCTAAGTAGGTTAGCCTTGGGTAGTCAAATGTTAAAATGCTTGTTTACATTTTTTGATTTGGTCATCTATGCATAAAATTAAAAAATAGTGAAACTAAATGGTAAATTCAAAACCACCTAATTAGACTATGTGAACTATTCTAAGTAGACAAGTAATAAAAAATGAAAGTGTGATATAATTAATATCATATAAGGGTAATTCTAACTTTGAAATAAGGTAGTGTCAATATAATCAATAGTGTATGCATAAAATATAGAACAAGGTTGATAGGGTTGATCTTGTACTATATAAGGAAGGTCTAAAAATGAACAGGGTTATTAAAGACAACCTAGTTATCTAGACATCACACAAAATATAGGATTAGGTTGATAGGGTCAGTCTAATTGACTATACAAGTGTAGTTTTGAATACTATAAAATATGAAAGGAAAAAATGTAAAGAAAGAGATAGAAGGAATAAAAATGAACCTTAGTGGATTAGAGATGTAGAGAAAGAAGATTGATTTTAGAGAACCTTGTAGAATTCTTGAAAAAACTACTAACTAGGTTGATTGGGTCGATCAAGCTCTATAAAAACCTATTGTTGAGTGCTTGTACTATACAGGGTCAACTAGGTCAACCTAGTATGTTGAATAGTATATCTCAAAGTTTGGAAACTATATTGGGTCAACTAGGTCAATATAGTAGTCTAGATTGGAAGTCTAGAAAGCTTAAAACCTATACCAAGTTGATTGGGTTGATCCAGTAGCCTATACCTAAAAACCTACACATAGAGATTAGATGTAGGTTAATGCAATCAACCTAGTATGTAAAATATATGATAAAAATAATGATGAAAAAAATGAAATAAGTTAACATATCCTACAAGGGTTAGTTCACATCAAGTTCACTAGAATGGGTGTAATCAAAAATGCATCATGTTTACAAATCAATCCTAGATCAGAGAAGATATAGCATACCTACACTTTTGATTGGGAATATATTTGTTAAGTAAAAACATGAACAAGATGGGTATATTATAGACCTAATTAAGGGATCAATTATTACAATAAAACATGTTAGGAAGGGTTCCAAAGTCTACAGCATAACATAATCATGCAATAATAGTAATGGCATCCTAGGTTTTGATATTTCACTTATGTCTAATAGATAAAAGAGTAAATATAATCTAGTAATCACCAAAACTTATGGTATAAAGTGGGGGTTACAAAAAAAAACTAAACTCAAATCAATGTATATGAAATCCTAATGCATATAAGAGAAGCACAACTGCATTATCTATATACTCTTACAAAGGAGAAATAAAGTTAAGAATACTTACCCTTGAAGATAAACCCACTGAGCCTCAATCTCTCCCTATGCCAAGGTGATTCATAAGATATTATTTTAGTATGTAAGGATGACAACGACAAATCATCTCTAGAATACACAACCTATCTATGCATCCAAAAGACTTCTCCACAAGACAAGATCTATATTTCCAAGGAAAGTATGGAACCCTAAGATTTATTCATAAAGTAGAATGGTCAATAAGTAGATGTTAATTCACACTTATTCTTCTTTGATTCTCTAATCTCAAATGGCTAGAAATGAGCTTGTATATATATAGGCAGATCTTACCATAAATCTTTTTGAATATGTTGTTTATATGGGGTCAACCTAGTCAACCCTATATGTTTTCGAGAGATAATTCACTAGGTCCTAATCCATGTTGGCCAATTAGATAACAAGCTCCAAAGTGAAAAATACCCCAAAATAGTATAGGGTCAACCTAGTCAGCCTTATATAGTAATCAAAAGCTAAAACTATGCAGGGTCAACCTAGTTGACCTAGTATAACCATTTGTCAAAAGAGGAATAAAGTAAGGAATAAGAGGATAAATATGTTACAAATGTTTGTAATGGGTAAAACTAAGAATAATAAGCTTAGGGTAAATGGTTTTAGGATACAAGTGTGTATATGGTAAGTGGGGAAAGGGACAACAATCTTATGAAGCACCAATGGTCTGCTCACCCCTTTCTTGGTGCACCCCTTAAGGCATGCACTCAAAGAGATTGAGACTTGACAAGTTCCTACAAGATACAAAGTGTTAGTAATTGATAAAAGTTTGAAAATATTATTTATATACAAAAATCACCTCTCTAGCTTACACTACACTACTAAAAATAAATTGTACAACTAAGTTTTTATTCCCTATTCTTTCTTAATTAAAAATCATCGAAGGAATAGTCTTATTTTAGGTCTTAAGCATAAAAATAACATCCCATGAATACTATTTTCCAAGCTAAAAATTAGACCAATACATGCACTTTAATATATTATATTACATAATTATTCACACACAAGCCCACATAAGGGGGATACCTAAATTAGTATGAGGTCATGTTTAGATTATATGTCTATGTATCTAATACTTACTAATAGAGTGGTAGTTTAGGTATATATACTTCACTTGAGCCCATTAACCCCTATTTTTGAATATGGCATGCTCAAATTGGGGTAGCTATGGTTTTTATCAAAATAATGATATTATAAACCTATGTGTGTGAACCAAACATAGAATCTAAAAGGTGACAATCAACTCTAACAATAATATGTGGAAGTTTTAGAAAAAAAATAATATTTTATATAATAAACTAGTGGTAGAATCATGACACTAGTTTTTACACTAGTATCTATAGGGTGATACAAGTGTCTAGGATGATAGAAATAAAATATCTAAAATTTGATGGGGGATCCAAATATTTAGACAATACTCTTTTGCACTTTCATTACTCATATTTGTTGGTGCATCATTCAATAAGATGAGTATAATTAATCCTTTGCATTTTTATTATCATAATATTTAATGGTGTACTCTTCATAATTTGTATATGCTTAGATTGAGTGTATCTCATTAGAATATCAATAGAATCTAAATTAATTTAATTGGCATAATTTTTAGATTAGCCTACTCCTCATCTATTTAGGCTACTTTATTATTGTTAGTTCTTATTTCCAAAAAATGTGTCAATGATAACTAATCCAAATTGATAGACCATATGCATAAAATGACACTAATACATCTTAGTATTAAAATTGTATAAAAATTATTTGTCTATAGTATTACCATGTCTTAATCCTTATTTTGTGAACTTGATGTGTATGCACATAATTTATATAAGTCTAAAGAAATTTACTTTGATATGATTCTATGGTCTACCAATACAATTAGTAAGATAATTCAAGCCTTCAATAATACATCTTAGTATTAAAATTGTATAAAAATTATGTGTCTACAATATCACCATGTCTTAATCCTTATTTTTTGAACCTGATGTGTATGCACATAATTTATAAAAGTCTAAAGAACTCTGCTTTAAGATGGCTTTATGGTCTACCAATATAATTAGTAAGAGAATTCAAGCCTTTAGTTGATTAGTTTCTTATGCATTTCTTAGTCAAAATACCTAAATATATGGCACATAGATATATTTATCAGATCAAACAAATATACAATGATCCTATTAATGAATATGTATTGAGATATAATAAAATGAGGGCCAAAATGACAAATCTAGTGATAGATAAAGAGATTCAATATATCTTTAAGCAAAGTTTTATTTCTCCCTTACATTATTCTATGGTTTTAAATAAGTTTCAAATCTTTAGAGGACTTATACCACATTTTTCAAGATGGATAAATGAAACTTATTTCATTGAACAAGCTTAAGTATGTATTAAAAACACTAAGTACATCCAATACCATGTTTGATATCAAATCAATCTATAAGGTAAAACTTATTGAGCTTAAAAATCAAATAACCACCATAGTTAATACAATGTTACAATAAACTAATTAGCTCATCCTATGAAATGCACCTAAGAGACAAACTATATGATTACTTGAGTCTCCAACTTCAGTCCTTTTTAAGCTATTAGAGTGTAATGTCATGTGTTCCATCCTCTTATGGTGGTTGATATGAGTTTACCTCTAACAAAAGGATATGATTCAAATGGTTATTATGACTACCACCAATGTGATCAATATTCTAAAAACATATGTTTGTAATTGAATCACAAGATACAAGACCTTACTAATGCCAACCAAATATCCTTTGAGGATTCTTAAAAATATTTTGCATCATGACATAATGATCATACAAATAAAAATATATTAAAAAATACGTTACAATATCATTCTAAGGAAACACTATAAGTGTAAATTGAATATCATGCACAACCTCCTCTACCACATTATGGGCACCCATTAGATTGGACTATTAGTTCACTTGCATGAAAGATACCTCATATTATTTAACCCTAAATTTAGATATGTGGGGGTATATAGGGTTAAAGGGATTAAATTAGATTTTACACAAAGATGGCAAACTAACCTAATGATCATGCCAATTAATATAAAGCTCAAATAAAATAATATTCTAAATTTACATAATCGAGATTGATAAAAATAATAAAGTATAAATATTAATATATATTTTAATGAATTAGAGTGAAGTGATTCTTAGTTGGTTTACTATGCACATATAGGTACGATCTTATGTAGGCTGATAGGGGACTAGAAGCTGATCCTGTAACACTCATCATATTGTATGAATATTATTTATGTGGTCTCATATTCCTACATTAGATTTATATAGTTACATCATTGTATGTTTTTGACTTTGACTTAGGTGTTTTATATGGAATACTACTTGTATCTTAGTGTGATCAACTAGAGCCTTATAGGTTTTATGTTGCCTTTCTCATAATGTCTTTCGATAATGTGCACATGATGTAACTCTTTTTCAAATGATCAAACCTGACTCTTTACTATTAGAGTGATTAAAGGAAAAATGGGTTAGTGGGATCATGGTGTCAATTTTCCCCAAAGACCCCTCTATTATGGGTGTTTAATATATATCTAATACTTTGAGAAGGGTCACAGACTTATGTAGTTTTCCCCTACATGTTGGTTTATGTGTGAAAAATGATGCAATATTTGATAGTTAAAGACATGAAGTGACCTAGAATATAACTTAAAAAATATATATCATGGGATTATCCTTAAATGTTTTAAGCTTGTGAAAATACTACTCCTATAACCAATATTTTAATAAGGATAAATAGGTTAGGTTTTATCTATTTAATTCTTGATTGATTGCTTATTGGTAATTTTTATTATGAATTTTGTGTGA
>JARHVA010007472.1:310000-415000 GCA_037957365.1 Torreya grandis
ATCAAACTAGGAAAAGCTTTGCCATACCTAGTGTGAATTTCTTTACAAAAGCCAAAATGGCTTGCATTTATAGAACACAAAAAAGAGAGAAAGAAGTAGAAAGGTCATAAATACAAGTGTAAAAGCATGAAAACTAGTTACATTTTAGGATAATGGAGTGTGAAATAGACCATGAAGGTCTTATTGGACAAGTGTCTATCTAAAGCATGAAAAACTCCTCAACTAGCATAAGGTCCTCAAATGGCCTTCTTGAAAATTGCCTTTATGATGAGGCATCTCTTGACTTATCAAAATTAAACTAGGAAAATTTGACAAGTGTATGATCTTAGGGGGGTTGGAGACAAGATGAAATATTCATTAGATACTTCCCTAACTATTTTCCTTCTTCATGACACTTGTGCTCACTCTCTACAATCATTCATTAGTCTTCTAGGCCTCATTCTTCACATTTTTCATCCAAGTGGCCTTCAGTTTCTAATTAAAATCCATGTGATAAGTGTCTAGAAACTTTTATAGAGTCTCTTTTCCCTCCACTCCACCAGGCAGACCTTAAAAATTTTCAAAATTAGACTTCACACCTTCTCACTAGGAAATTTCTTCTCATTTCCATTATCTATCCAAGACTGCCTGTGATGATTGGTGTAGTAGAGTACATTTTTAAATTAAATTAGGTGATAGGTTAGTATATGTAGTTATAATAAGTCCCTATAAACCTCATTAAATATTTTTCATCCTTAAAATCTCCTTTGTACCTAAAAACCACCTAAAAACTTGTAAAAAAGCCCTAAATTTAGCTTGTCTATAAAAGTAGGTTATAAACCAATTGGATTTATAAGATTGTAAGTGAGTTATATACATTTCCAAGGAATTTTCATCACTTAATAACCACATATGAGTTTGTATTATTTAATTTTTTCTCTATCGGGTCTTAGATAAGGGTTTAAGGAGGGTTTTGAGTTGTTTAAACAATTAAGGATTGTTCATAAAATCTTGACATCCAACCTATATATGTGTATTATAACTTATTTAACTTCATACCAGACTTATATCTCATCCCAAAATTATTAAATACTTCTCATGTCATCTATCTCTCATTTACATACCCTGCCTTCAGTGTTGCCTTAACTGGGAGTGCCCTTTGTCTGAGACAAAATAAACGACATCTCCCAAATTTTCTCTTCCAAATGAAACTACTATAGGTTATATTATTTCATGGGAAAATTATACATAAAATTTAAATACTTTATCACCTTTTTAAGGTCCCCATCACTTTAAATCTTCAAGATAGGTTTACAAGACTAGATTATGAACAGACTTTGAACTGATTATGATTATAGGTGGATGATCCTACTCTGTTTCCTCTATATAATAAGTTAAAATAATATGTAATCATCACTATGAAATTTTATTATTTATTTTATATCCATAATATATATATTGTAACCTTAAAATCTCACATCTCTCCATTTGTATGAGTTGGTCCATCTACTATAGCAAAGTACAGGTGCTTATCTCAATAGAGATTAGAGGTTGCTTGTAGGTGAAGGTGTATGTTTAGATATTGTGTTTCATGTATAGGTTGTTATTTAATTTATAAATATCATATCACACTTGGAGACACTATGCCTATAGGTGATGCTTCTTATGTCTCACTATTGACATATTATGGGTCTACATACTAACTGTAGATGCTCTATTTAGGAAACCATGGGGTTCCTATAGATGATGATGTTTCTATTAACCTTTAAATTCAAATTAATTTATACTTATTAAGGTTAATCATACCATTACATACTTTTATGAACTTTTGTCATACCTAGAGACCATAGTCTCATTCACCACTATAAGTTAGGTTGCTTATAGTCATCTTAGTTTAATGTTTTCTGACTGTTTCAAGTCAAAACCTACCTAACTTAGAAACCTATAAAACATCATCATATATTTTTCAAGAAACCATGTTATTTTTTAAATTCATTTCCCCTATGCTTGGTCTAATTGATGTAAACACTTAGTCATGTTCAAAAATCAAGACATTCTACAATGGAAGGACTAAGTGTATGAGCAAAATGTGATTCAGAGAAGTTAAGGTAAAATTTCTCAAATATAAATTTCTTGACTTGTAAACCTTGAAATCAAGTATACCTTCATTAAATAACCTCACCATTGTCACAATTTCCTTTTTAATTCTCTTAAACTTATTTAAAAGTGTCATGTGAGTTCAATCATGTATATTTTAACTCTACTCAAACCTCTATAGATTGTACTTAGACCCCTATTAGAGCTACATGCAGGTGTCATTAGATGTAGGAATAAGTAATAGGAATTGATTTTAATGACCAATATCTAAACTTTTTATAACTCAATCTAATATTTTCACTTTATAATCCTTTCAACACCTTTAAACCTTTTTAATTTCATCAATCATGACTGATCAGTGTTTCGTTCACTGGACTATAGGTGATAGTCATAGGGTTTCTTGACTGTGTTTAGTTTTTGACTATGTTCTTCCAAACATGAAATTTTGAGATTAAATGTTCAAAAGAGAGAGTGTTAACCATATAATTGGAGAGTGAAACATAACACATCACCTTTGTTTTGAGATCACTATAAGAGAGGGAAACTTTTATGACTGATGAAATAATGTTTACAGACCTTAGTGGAGTCTCTAATAGTAAGAACGAGATGTTTATTCATATATTATTCAAACAACACATGTAAACTAGATTTAAACATCATTATAATTATTATAATACTATTTAATATCATGTAAAATACTTGGTTTACTCAAACCAGTCCAAAAAATGGAAAAAATTGAAGGCCATTGAGATGTACACATAGAAAAGAGTCACCAAAATTGTTATAAATGGTTCATGAGTCATATTAAAAAAAAACTTAAAGTTGTTTCCATGTATTTATGGTATACAAAGACTAATATCACCCACCAAGTTCACTTACTCTAACTCAACTCTTCTTGGATGTACCAAACTAAAATCGATTGACCATTTGACCTTGTTTGGGAGAGTGATAGGTAAAATAGAATGGTTTTAATCAATTTTAGGTATGTAAAATATTCCCAAGTTTGGAATTAGAATTTATTAATCCAAAGAGACACTCTTTAAGTCATCACATATGTTAAAAGTGTTGTATAGGCTGTATAACTATTTTAAACTACCTAAAACTGCCTAATCTTATTATTTTCAATGTTGCACCTATAGTTGTTAGTTCAAGAGTATGATATCTAACATGAATATGAAATTTATGATGTTAGATATTATTTTTAAACATTTGTCTTCTATGGGAAACCTGTAAAAGTTCAATAAATGACCCAAAAGTGATCATATAATGATATTGGATAAAATTTACAACTATGACAAAGCTAAATCATATTATAAATGACATAAATAAGACTATGTTAAACTTTTTACACCATAGGGTACCCATATAATATTTTTAATATATAAATGGTTGACCTAATTTGAATTTTGGTCAAATTAGTTAACATTTTAGTAATTTCCAAGGGGTGAGAAGCTAGTTGTGCCAAAGACTAGTAACCTACTCCTATCCATTGGGATATGGAGTCACCTATAAACTATGTAGACACTAAATTGCCTTTGAAATAGAACCAAAAAAAACCAAACAACAAAAAATAAACATAAAGGATAACACATTAAAGGAAACACATGTGTTCTCAAGAACACTTACGAAAAACACACACAAGATAAGTAAAACACACCTACCCTAGTATGTACAAGATGTCAAACACTTGAAGATAAAAATAGTTCACCATACTTTAAATAAGGTGAAATATGGTACATCTTACATCATTTTTACTCCATGAAAGTAGTCTAGCATGTGAATCATACTTATCAATAACAATTTTCTTATGCTGATGTTCAAATGATTTACCATCCTTAGGTCTTCTATTGGTTGAAATTATGTCACTTGGAGCTCTCATGAATTCCCCATATTATATTCCATGAAATTTTTTTTTATTTGAAGTTGTATTGACTTATATCATGTCTAATTGGTACTTCTCAAACTACAACTTAAGAGTGATCAAAGTTGACTCAACTTTACCCTCTTCTAGGACATGATGTACTTGATGTTTAGAACCATAAAGCTTTTTTTATTTCTACTCAAACACATTTAAAATTGATTCAACATTAGGCTAATGTTTAGACTACTCCTTAAATACACACATATATACCTCAATCTCATTTTACTCCTCCATGATTGCATCTTCTTTGATAGTAGTTTGACATACATCTTTATGCTTAATAGGACACTCTCCCTCATGCTTTATAATACACTCAAAAACTTTACTATCAATTCCAAACATCTTAGGAAATTGATTTGGCCTACTAAACTATTCAAACTCTTTATTTATCCCATGGAATGTTTACCGTAGGTCATCTTTTTTTTTCATGGATTTCATGTTCATGGACTCCTCTATCTTGTGTAGGCAGAATGACACTATTCTCTTCATCATCCTAAAATACCATGATTTGAATAACATCGTCATAATTAAAATAAATAGATTAATTACCTTTATTAGCTTATGGAAAATAATCTTCTATTCTTACCTTAGATTGGTCATCTGCTTCCTCATGAATTATGTATGTACCAAGATCAGTCTGCTCAAATAAAGTGTATGGATCATGTTCATAGGTGTCTATACCATACTCATCTATGGAAAGGTCAGATATTACTTCAAGCTTATAATATGTTCCATCATCCATAACATAATCCTCTTGATAATTGATTATACAATTGAGGTTAGATATTACTTCCACATAAGGCTCAATATGAAACTTAGACAATGGTTGAATTCTAATGGTTAACTTTTTATCCATACCTTGTCTTGAAGGCTAAGAAGTATTAATCAACTGAGAGGTAACCTCCTATCTTGGCTATGAAATACCTTGACAGGTAAATAGAAAAGTAAGAAAGTAAGTCAACCACTATTATATATTAAATAATAGGGAAGATTGGACAATCATGAAGGAAAACTCTCAAACCTTTGACAAGCCCCAATGGCTTAGATGGTTTCCCATAAATTTAATTCACTCCCTTAATATATGGTTCACATTTCAAACCTAATTTATCTACCACAAGCTTTGATATCACTGACGTACTAGTTTCACTATCCACAATGTAGTTGTGAACAATTTTGTCTCCCATAATGAGAGTGAGGTAGAAGTGTGGAAGATTTTTAGATTTATAAGAGGGTTAAAAAAGGTGTGTGGGAGAATTAGTGAGAGAAACATTATTATTACTTGATGGTTGAGGATTGAGGTGGATTTGGGAGAGTTGTTTTTGAAGAATATCCTTTTGACTAGGTAAGTGAAGCATTTCCCAAAGAAAGAGACTAATATTAGAGTTCTTAGAAGAATTAACAATGTTTAAAGGAGTATTTGCCTTTTATTGTGTCCTTTAAGTCAAATAAATGCCTTGAGCTTGAGTCATTGGATCAATTTAACTCACCCTTATAACATTCTGATTTGAAGTAGGTTCATAAGTTTTAGGGACTATCACACTTGGACTCACACCTTGTTACCTTGTAGGAGGACTACTTGAAATTGTATAAACACCATGAATCTATCTTAAATCCCTCATCTTGGATATATTATTAACTACACTAAAATTATTTTGATTGAAGACAAAGGTGTCTTCCACTAGGAATTTTATAAGGTTCACCTTTTGGGGCTGCCATCCTTCATTTTCTTACATGATGTTTTCATCTTTTGATGATAATTAAGGAGTAACTCCTCCTTAAGATACCAAATCATGCCCTATATTTTCATTTGAATCCATGAATTGATCTTATTTCCATTCCTCTCTTTGGACCAAGTTACTATGCACCAGAACCATGGCTCTTGTGTTGGAAGTAGAGGCTGAGTTGTATGCATTATATGGATTATTGAAGTTACACTATCCTTTCCCTCTACCTCAAACATACTATTGAGGTGTGAAATTATTTCCTTATTGAGGATAAGGGTAGGGGTTTTGATTAACTCCATACTATATATTTGGTTGCATAAATTGAGGCTATAAGGCTTTATATCTTTCATCCCAATCAATGGTATCTTTGTCCTTCTTAGGGGCAGCTCTAGACTTGGTGTTTACATTTGGGATATGAGAAAAAATTAGAATAGAATAAGACATGTTTGGAAATAGAATCATGGATACTTTTGGATATAGTTATCCAGCTTGTATTAGGCCATTCTTATCTCTAATGGCAAGGTCATTATATTTAGATTAGGTATAACCACCCATGGATTTCAACATGATGGATATGTTAGTAATAATATCCCTTATATATGTAGGAAACATAAAGCTTACAAGTGGTTTCATAGGAGGAGGTACCCTATGCCAAATCATTTCAAATATTTAATTAAAATCATTCATAGTCTCGTTATGACATCTTTACATTACATTGAGTTGATGAATAAGTGATGTGAGATCATTTTGTCCTCAAAACATGAAGTTGGAAACTCTCCAAAATCATCCCAAGTAGTGATACATCCTCAAGGAAATGTATTATACTAGTCAAGTTTTTTCCATCTTAGGGACATGAGAATTAGTCTAATCGTAATATTGATCCTAGTGATATTGTGAAAACTACAAAAGTTAGAGATGTACCTAATATGCTCACTAGGGGTGACATGATCTTCACCATTGAAAGTGGGAACACTTTTGGTAGAATTATAGGGTATATCATTGTATGCATTGAGGTGTATGTGATTTTTCGTGTTAAAAAATTGGTATGCATGCTTCCTATCCATATTATACTCAAGTTCCTGTTGATGCTTCTAACTGCCTCATAGGTGCTCTTAGTGTTGAGGAACACTTCTCATTTTAGGATCCTAAAGATCCAAGGTATGAGTTGTAGTTGGTAACAATTCGGATGTCTATGGTGGAATATAAGTAGAGTTTAATAACTTTCCACAATATTGATTTAATTTGGTGGTTGGGAGCCACCAAAGTCCTGTATTTGAATCTTTGTGATATTTATTTATCTACAAACTAAGATAAATGGATAGTAAGAATGATATTAAAATAAAATAATCTTTGATAAAGAATATAGGAAAAAGGAGGGTAGGGTATAAAATAAAGTGTGATTTTAGGCTTCCATCTCAAATATCATGACAAGGTTTTAATTAGTTTGAGCATACATGAACCAATTTATGATGTAAAATAATATGAACCTAGATTCCATCATAAACTTGGAAATAATCAAAATAAATATAGAAGTCATAAATAAGAACTAGGTTTACTTTAAATATTTTAGTAATGTAACTTGAATATCATGAGTACATCTAAATTCAGAGTAAATGAAACAAAGTATAACTTAGATCTTTCAGTTAATCTAGAATAGCACAAATTAACAACCTTATGATAAAAAAAGGTATCTTAAAATGAAAATAACCCTTAAAATCTAAAACATTAACA
The DNA here is from genome assembly GCA_037957365.1 of Torreya grandis. Taxonomy (NCBI): domain Eukaryota; kingdom Viridiplantae; phylum Streptophyta; class Pinopsida; order Cupressales; family Taxaceae; genus Torreya; species Torreya grandis. The sequence goes on from JARHVA010007472.1 coordinate 317,453, forward strand.
TGAAATTTATATATAGAAATGGTTTTTAACACACTATTTAGATTATCTTTTCAGAATTAATTAGTTAAATTAAAATGCCCTTTTGTATGCAACTATTCAAAGTCTCTCCTTTTTACAAATGGTAACCTATAGCTATTTATAGAGAACATAGGTGGTGGTACCTATTAATTTCTCAAAACATATGATAGATAATGATAGCTATCTTTAAATTACAAATATACAATGTGAATGACCCTCTACATCAAATTTGATAAATAGAACAAATATATGCTAACAGACTAGCATATATGTATTACAAAAGAATATTCCTTTCAAAATACATTGGTGGTTCCTTATATTATTTCTTGAGGATGTCCTTCTCCCTAGTGTATTTATCCTTTATTATCTCAAAATATACTATAGATTTCATCAGAGAATCCCCTTCTTGATCTACCAATGAATTCTTTGTCGCTCTTGGCTGTGAGTTCATGGATGTATTGTGCCTCTACAATATATTTTCCTTAGGTAATGATAGTGTCAAGCACCCTTTGATTATCCTTGATAGATGAGCTTTAGGTTTCCTTGATGTTCTAAATGAATACATCAACCCTTTACTTTAATTCTTCATATTTCATCAGGTCTATTATAGTGCGCTGAGAGGGATTTGTCAACAAGACTTCAAAGAGATTATCTATTATACCCATCAAGTCCTTGTCCTCCTTTACAAAATTGTTTAAACTATTATACTAAGTGATTAGGTCCTATATTTCATCTACTATTACCCTTAAGAGGATGTTCAAATGTCCTAGTTTGATGATTTTAATGTCTTAAACCTATTTTGTGTTATACACAATGATCAATTTAGTTGTCTCGTCTATAGAGTCCTATCATTGAATGATTAATGATTGTGTTATCTCAGCATGATGGGTCAATGCACTTAATATGATCTTCATGGTCTTTAATCTCTCAAATATGTTAAGAAGATACTTATTCATCATCTTCAATATGTCCTCACGGACTAAACATGTAGCTTATGCTTCCAAGTCTTGCTTCTCCTTTTCTAGGTTGATGATTGTTTGTTTCATTCCCTTGACCCTAGATAAGGTCATTACTGATTGGGACTCAATAAAAATTTATATGTTCTCTTGATGGATGGGGTGTTCCCTTACTACTTTCCCTTGCATAGGAGTTAGACCTACAAAAGGCTCCACTCTTTGGAAGGTTAACTCCATAGTGCCTATAGTGGCCTTCTTTACTGTTACCTTCTCAAACCTAGATGTGTTTGGATTGTATTACATAGTGGTTTTTAGTTTAGATAATTTAGGCACCTCTAAGATCTTGATCCTAGTACCACTTGATGCTCTAGGATCTTCAATTATTTTTCCACTCTCCTTGGCTACTTCAATAATTCTCCTTTTTTCCTACTCCTTCATGATATCTCTTATCCAAGGATTAATATCATCACTGGTACCAAAACCTATAGTGCTAGTGAGTGACAGTGAATGTATCTAAGATGGAACCTTTTGGATCTTCCCATATATGAACAAGTCAGGGAAGATAGGTCCATGTATGGGGAACTCATCACTAAACAAATTAATTTCACTCATAAGATGGGTCCATGTCACCTTTGGTCTTTTGGAGGACTTGAGCACAAGGAAAATCTCTACTTCCTTTTTCTTATATAAGATAAGGACTAATTCCAAGGCCATTTATTTCCCCTTCTCCATCCCACTAGTCTAGGGTTCTTCAAATTATGCCAACTCAGCTATGGCTTTCTCAACTCCCTCACCTTCTTGGTCTGACCCATAGGTCTCTGTAAGATCCTTGAAAAATTATTTAACTATTTCATATGGCTCAAGGGCAATCATGTAAATGTTTTCTACTAAATAAGTTGGTTTTGGAGGTGTAGCTAAGGTTGAAGGACCCTCTCCAGGCCTTCCTTCCAATTTATTTTCATTAGGTCCTTGAATCTAGAGAAATTTTTGTTGTGGGGACCTTAAAGGTGTACTTGAGGTGGAAGGTAGTAGATGTTACTATGGTGGGTTCATCTACAAAATTTCCCCACTTGATTTATCTTCTCTCTATAACATATGTTCATGTTTGAAGCCATGTTTCCTGCACCTAGCTATCACCTCCTCAAAGTTTACAGCTTTGGTGAAGAAATGGTCATATGGGCCAACCCTATACTCATATGTCACCTTGGTCAATTTCTTGGACTGTAGATGGAGGACCACCATATTATTAGGGTCTCATTCCTCAAGATCATCCTTCCAAAAATAAAAGGAATATTTATACCTGGACATAACGTCTAATTATTTCCAACCATGGATCATGGTCCTTCCAATCAAGAATGGAAAAGGATGTAAAATTCCCATCCTCATTTCTATACACACATTGTTAATCCTTTGGAGAAGTTGGGAATAAATTTCCTACTTAGCCAATTTGATAGGGACATAGAGGGGCAATCTAAATGGCTAAGTCATGAGTCCCTCCATCTTAATGATGGTATAATCTAGGTAATACCATATGTCCCCCATGGGTTCTACACATTTCTTGATGAGAGGGTGAACTCTAATCATGGGGTTCCCTGTGATAGTCTTAACAAAAGTAGGATATATGAAATCACAAATGAATTGCATGTGACCCCTATATTTAAAGATATATAATTTTAAATAATGATTAGATATGGTGATTTTTCTATGAGAAGACCAATTATTGATATCAAGAATGTTTGTAGAGGCCATAAATGAGTCAAATAGATAGGACATCATGGTGAATTGTTGGCTGGTATTTCTTTTAATACCATAGAATTAGCTTCCCATGTGGATGCTAATTACTCTCCAATAGGTGTAATTAGAATCTCTTCTAATGAGTGTTGTTTAACCCTTCATTTAATAAATATTGTAAATTGATTTATATAAAATTAGGGATAGTGTCCAAAGATATTTGTAGTAAGGTTTATGGTGGTAGATATATAAGTTGGTCTTAGGGAGATTTTGATGATCATAATGTAAATTTTACCAATGAATGAATTTTTCTAAGCTAATTTCTTCACACACTTGCTAAAAGAAGAGATTAACCATTACATGAACTAATTCAATCCTTTGATTGAAATTAAAGCACCCTTAATCTACTTCAAACTTGATTGGAAATGTAAATTTATCTAAGTCACACTTGCATGGAAATGTAAATCTATCTAATTCACACTTGCATATAAATTTAAACACTCAGCTGGAGAGATAATTTTAAGCTAACTAACTCCTGTGTAGTACATAAAAAGAAACACTAAGACTAAGTCACACTTGTTCTAAAAGAAGATAGATATTGGATTGTAAATATTTGAATTTGAATAACTAATAGTTCAAGTATTTAAGATATTTTGATTATCTAGTAATGAAAAATTAATTCAATATAAACATAAATACCATATAGAAATTCCTAGTTCCAAGGAGAGTGGGCCCTTGCTCTTCTTAGAGTTAGGAATAAAGTTTACTCAATACTAAAAGCTAGAATGATATTGTATTAATTAATATAAAGTTGAAACATTTACAGTATATCCAAAATTTTGAGTGTAATAATTGTTCCTCTCCTTTTCAGATAAAATAGGACTTCTTAGTCAATTTATTCATCCTCAAAATAGGATATTTGGATTGATCAAGATCCTAAAAATCTATTTGTCTCGATAAGATAGTTATAATATCCCTATAAGAGTTTTAAGGTCAAAATATATACAAAATATATCAAGATTGAATCCTTCAAAATAGAAGGCAAGTATTTCATTGATGTGATTCCAGCTAGAGTAATCTTCCTCTTCAGATCATCTACAAACTTTTTTATTTCTTAGATTTTGGATCTACAGAGTTTATAGATCTTAGACTGGCAAAGTCCATAGATCTTGGACTGGCAAAGTTTGTAGATCCTAGAATGGTTGAGTCTATATCTTTCAAAAACTGAAGTCAAAACTAGAACTTCTCCAAAATGTTATGTATACCATCCTTACCATGTATTCTTCAAAACTAAAACACTAAAACATGATACTTATTAGGTATAAATTAAAAAATGGCAACTCAACCTTTAGATTGACATAAATGAGATAAAGTAGTTATTTTTCATGTAATAGTTAGCTCAAGGTCTTTAATTTGCATAAGATTATATCATTAGAGGGATGAAATAAAGGAAATTCCCTATCAATAATGAGCCATATTTTGGGCACATCATCTCCCCCAGACTTTACCTTTTGCAAGTCCCATTACAAACATTCATCTATCTTCATTACTTCTTGGCCTATTTTTCATGCCCTTTCGAAGATCATATTCATCGAGTTCATATTTGATAGGTTGATCTGTATTACTTGTAAATCCTTTATAGATTTGAACCATTATTTTCTTTATGTTAAAATCTTCATCAGATTATGGTGCCCAATTCTGCCATCTATAAACTGGTATGATAAACAATGGATTTTTATACCTCATTCCAATCCATGTTTTCTCTCCTTTAGAGTTTAATACTTCTATAATTTATTAAAGAATTAATTCATCTTTTCTTCTGCTCTACCATAAATTGTTAGGAGACATAACTTCTCATCTTTTGAAATATACTAATAATTGGTCCCATCTTTTCAAACTAAAGCAATAACTGAATCAAAGCTTTGTCTTAAAAATAGGACAAATGAAATAATACAGTTATACAAAGCTTCTAAATAGTGATTTTTGATGGAAATATTTAAACAAGCTCTATTTAAATTGTGGTTAGTCAATCTTAGATTGGAGAAGGCTAGTCTGATGCATAACCTTATAGTTTTAATATGATTTGTATATTCTTCAAATCTATTTTTCCATGTGAATTGATTATTGAAATTAGAATGAAGTGATCTCAATTGAAATTCTCCAACATGTAAATTTTTCAAAAATTTATTATGTTTGTGGTCTCCTATTATCAAATCATGTAGATAAAATTCATAGAGGAGATCCTGAGTATCAGACCCAAAACTATAAAATATTTCCAAAAATTTAGATGGATCCATATATTTATAAGGAATATGGAAGGATATTCTAAGAATTTTCAATCTTTAGAATTTTTCAAATAGGAATAGACTATATGTAGGAGCTAGACTTCTACAAGTCAAAAGAATCTCTCCTAATTTTCAAGCATTCTATAAGTCTTCCTCCAAAGTCTAAGTGTCATGTCCCCTTTTTAGTTGACATGTGTTGAGCTCATGGTTATCCTATTATGCAACCCTCGTAGGCTAATAGGATGGTTAGAGGGTCTTGATGGAGATGGGAGTGGCTTTGTTTAGCAGAATTTTTCTAGTTGGCTTTTGTTTGGGCTCGATTGGACATGTATTGATGGAGATATTAATATTTGATTGATTTAATCAAATATTAATTATTTGGTCTAATTTTAAATTAGAAACCATAATTATAATTTAAGAAAACCCTAATTAGGGCAAGCATATCTTTTGAGGGTATAAGGGTTTCTCATGGAGGCCATAATTGATTATGCATATGATTATTGATTTTGATTTCTAAAGAATTCTTCTGTGAAGACTGAGCCAAGGGTTCCAGGATTCCATTACAGTGGAGAATGTCAACACTTCATTGTGTGTGATTCAGAGGCTGTGAAATATCAGCTGATCTATTGCCAAATTGAGAGATAGCTTCATACAAAATTTATCACAGAGGTATATAGATTTGGGAGATAGCTTCACACAGAAGTTATCACAGTATTTCAGGTATTTTATTTATTTAGTTTTTGATCCAATAAGTTATACAGATATAGATTTTTTGTATTAGAATCATATATTCTTGAGACCAGGTTGTTCAACTATCAGGGGTTGAAAACAGATAGGTTGTGTTTAATTGGCAGCCATACTAAGTCTGTACAGATCCGCTCAGGCACCAACCTTGGCAGACAGAGATCCCCAGTGACCGACATCGGCTGACTGAAGATCGACATTGGTAGAGAAAGACCCACAGAGACCGACGTCGGCAGTATATCAACCGACGCTGGTGACTGTGTGTTCAACACAACAGGCCGAGACGAGACAGAATTTAGGTTTCATTTCTAGATTGGTAGAAGATTAGGGTTTTAAGACTGGAGGTTAATATTATTTATTTGTATGAGAGAAGGCTGTAATTGTAATTCTTTGAACAAGTGATAGGATATTTGATTAGTATATAAGAGATTTACTATGATTTATATGCATATTTGAATTTATTTTGCAAGATTGTATCTTTGTTCAGAACTATTTGTGTTTCTCTATTCCCTATTTGAAGGGGATATTACAATGTTATCAGAGCTAAATCCTGCCATCCTGAGGGTTTGACAGATCTTATGCAGCCACAAGAGTTGGGACCGCATAGGTATAACACACGCAGTAGAGCCTTGCTTGCAGGTACCCAGTTGTTAGATCAGCAGCAGATTATCATGAGTGACAGACATGAGGGTAGCCCACCCAGGGGCCACAGGTATGATGCTAATCAGGACACCAGAGAATTTCACCGTGCTATGATGACAAGCCAACAGCAGATGAATCAGACACTACAGGCACTTATGACTATGATAAGGGGGATAAATGCACTTGATAGATAGAATGGTGAATAAGGAGATACCAGGAGTGCTACTATTAATCAGAGACCCCAACAGACCCATTCTAGGACTGCCGATAGACCTACATGGCCTACGTTTATACAGGACGAACCAGAGGCTCTAACAGAAGAGACGGCAGGGGATTTCCTATTTACAGATATCCTCATGGCTGCAACTGATGAGTGGAACTTATTAGATCCTCATGTTTAGGAGAAGATGTCCTTTGATCATTTTGTTACTCTGAGGAGAGAGCACTACAGATTAGTTAGACAGGATAGGAGGCCTAGAGTTCAATTCAGTGAGCTGAAGAAGGCTACTGGTAAGCTTTCTTTGACTACTTTTGACGGCAGCGGTAAGATGATAGCTCAAACTTGGGTTCATAAGCTTGACACCTTTTTGGCATTGAGACCAATGTTAGAAATAGAGGCCATCAAATATGCCACTTTGCACTTGGATGGAGTAGCACATGATTGGTGGTATCATGGTATGGTAACACTTTAGCATAACCAAGTAACAGAGTACCAGGACTTTGTGGATAAATTGGTTGAGTAGTTTGATAGGAAGGATCCCGAGGTTTACTTTCGAAATCTAGCATAGTTGAGACAAACAGGTAACTTGGAGTCCTTCATTGGGGAGTTTTAGAGATTGGCAGTCATGGTGCCCAATATTTCTGAGCGTAGATTGGTAGTTCTCTTCATGGAGGGATTGACAGAGCCATTGAGAGGGTGGATCAAAGCCTTTGATCCTCCTTCATTATAGGTAGCTATGAAGAAGGTGCATAGTATGGAGATGGCAGCCCCATCCCATAAATTTAACTTCAAAGGTACTTCTTCATCTAGATACCATAAGTGTTCTAACACAGATATAGAGAGACCGGATTTTAACATAGATAAATCAGTTGTAAAGAATGACTCAAAGGCCAATCCAATAGCACCACCTTTGGATTATGAGTCACTTAATGATCTACGTAGGAATAAGCTTTGCTTCTAATGCAAAGGCCCATATGATATCCATCACGATTGCCCTTTGAGGCCTAAGGGCAAGGCAAATCTTGTGATGTGGGCATATTATGAGGATTCTAATTCAGAGGATTTTGATCAGTAGAATAGTTCTGAGGGGGCAGAGGTAGAGGCTTCAGGGCCTAAGGTAGAGGTAGAGTTAGAGCTTCACATATAGGAGGCATGCCTATCTAGCATTCAGTTGGATGAGTCATTCAGACTCTGTGGAGTTTTGGCAGGGCAGAAGGTTATCACCCTTCTGGATATAGGAGCCACACATAATTTCATAGATGCTAGATTTGTGGAGAAGCATGGACTCACTACCGAAGATTTTTAGGGCATCAGAGTTAAGGTGGCCGATGGTCACACTCTTAGGTGTGAGCGTATGATTAGAGACCTCCCATTGCGCTTGAACAACTATGAGTTCAAGGCTGATTATTATGTAGTAGACATGGGTGATATAGACTTAGTCTTGGGTATGAAGTGGCTTCATTCATTTGAGGAAGTTACTCTTTGTCTCAAGGACATGGAGGTTCTCTTTGATGTTGATGGGAAGACACACATTCTTAAGGCAATACGGGGCAGCAGCTTCAGATATATGTTTTTTCATCGGATGGAGATGCCTACGCTACCTGACATGATAGAGTGTGATGACGAGTGCACATTGGCACCAACACAAGAGAGATATGAGGATGAGCTTGGTCTTGAGGTGAGTGCAGTTCAAGAGTTATCACATGTGGTAGGGACTCAGGTTGCTGTTACAGTCAGTTCACAGGTTGATATGACTCTTTCTAGCCTTCACAATCCAGATTTAGATATTATTCAGGTACGGAGTTTGCTTGAGTTACTCGCTGATTTTCATTTATGGATTGGATGTTGGGGTGCTTATCTTAGTTTTATGGATGGACATGGCATGGATTTTGCATTGATTGACAGCAGGGCAGATCATGACTACATTTGGGATCCAGGTGGATTGATGGGTGTATCATGCAGCGATTGCTTGAGGGCAAGCAATTTCAGGAGGGGCGGATTGTCATGTCTCCTTTTTAGTTGACATGTGCTGATTTCATGGTTAGCCTATTATGCGACCCTCGTAGGCTAATAGGATGGTTAGAGGGTCTTGATGGAGATGGGCGTGGCTTCGTTTAGCAGAATTTTTCTAGTTGGCTTTCGTTTGGGCTCGATTGGATATGTATTGAGGGAGATATTAATATTTGATTGATTTAATCAAATATTAATTATTTGGTCTAATTTTAAATTAGAAACCCTAATTCTAATTTAAGAAAACCCTAATTAGGGCAAGCATATCTTTTGAGGGTATAAGGGTTTCTCATGGAGGCCATAATTGATTATGCATATGATTATTGATTTTGATTTCTAAAGAATTCTTCTGTGAAGACTGAGCCAAGGGTTCCAGGATTCCATTGTAGTGGAGAACATCAACTCTTCATTTGTGCAATTTAGAGGCTGTGAAATATCAGCTGATCTATTGCCAAATTGAGAGATAGCTTCATACAGAAGCTATCACAGAGGTATACAGATTTGGGAGATAGCTTCACACAGAAGTTATCACAGTATTTCAGGTATTTTCTTTATTTAGTTTTTGATCCAATAAGTTATACAAATATAGATTTTCTATATTAGAATCGTATATTCTTGAGACCAGGTTGTTCAGCTATAAGGGGTTTAAAACATATAGTTTGTGTTTAAATGGCAGCCGTACTAAGTCCGTACAGATCCGCTTAGGCACTGACCTCGGCAGACAGAGATCCCTAGTGACCAACATCAGCTGACTGAAGACCGACGTCAGTAGAGAAGGACCCACAAAGACCAACGTCGGTAGTATATCGACCTACGCCAGTGACTGTGTGTTCGACACAGCAGGCCGAGATGAGACAGAATTCAGGTTTCATTTCCAGTGGCAGAAGATCAGGGTTTTAAGACTGGAGGTTAATATTCTTTATTTCTATGAGAGAAGGCTGTAATTTTAATTTTTTGAACAAGTGATAGGATATTTGATTAGCAGATAAGAGATTTACTGTGATTTATATGCATATTTGAATTTATTCTACAAGATTGTATCTTTGGTCAGAACTATTTGTGTTTCTGTATTCCCTATTTGAAGGGGATATTACACTAAGTTTTAATTTCTAATATTTGTTTTTTATTTTCCAATTTGTTATTGTTAATGAATAAATATTCATTATTATGTTTGATTGATTGATATTCCTCTTGAGATTGATGTAACATTTCTAACATATGTATATATAGATAATTGGTGTAACATCCTTGATCAACAAATGTTTTTAGAGAAGAGGTAGGCTAACTATCCTTAACATAAAATGTCTAAGAAGAATTCAATAGTTTCTATTTTAACCTTCTATTTTATTTCTCAAGACTCTTTATATATGTCTATAAATTGACTTCTTCCTCCTCTTTCTAATCTATTATTTCTTCCAGTTTATTAACTTTCAAAGTAAAATTCAAAGATATTGTTTCTAATTTTTGTATTAACACACAGTTGAGCTAATCCTTATTCTATAGTTGGTTGAGTATATTTTCAATATATACTACTTATTGTTGAATCAAATTTTGTGCTTTAGAAAGTTCCATGGTTAGCTACATGATAGCATCCTTTAGACTGGATGGTTCTTCTTCTTCAAATGTATATAGAGATTTACCTTTATCTAATAAAACTTAAATTTGATCATTTTTTTCTCCTATTGAATTACCTTGTTTAAATTCTAGTTCCCTTATTTGAGAGATTTCTAATTCCTCTAATGATTACATGGTAGAGCTCTTAGTAGGTTCCTTTATAGAAACTTCTATAGGTGTTTATTTTTCTTTATTGTTCTAATATTCTAAAGGTTAGGATAACTATTGAAGGCTATCCAAGGTATGGACTGCTTCTTGTTCATATTCATCTAAAATAATCAATCTTATTATTTCTTTATTCCTGAGGGCCACACTTGATGCTTCTTCTGCTATAGGATTCAAGACCTTCTTAGGTCTTGTTGAGATAACATTGTTTCTTTTTAGTTTCCTTCTTCCTAGGTAGAGGACTGGTTACTCAACTAATTCTCAAGGTTATTGTTGAGGATCTAAAATAATGAGGGTTTGAGTAGTTTGAGATCTAGTAACCCTTCCTAAAGAGGGAAGAGTTTTCTGTACAACTATAGGTTGTTTTGGTTTTTTCCTTGAGCTCACTTTCTTGGTAGCCATAATAGTTTTAAAATATTGCTTTTGTGACTGGATTGAACCTAATGTTTTAGCTTTTGCCTTAATAGGTAGGTCTAAAATTTTTCTAATGACCCTATTTTCAAAGGTTTCCCAAACCTTTTTCCCCTGTTGTAGAAATGGTGTTGAATAATAAGGTGAATGAGGCCATGATGCCTAGGGGAAGCATTAGGGGTTATGGTGATCACTTGGAGGTGACCATATAAGAAATATAGAAGGTTAATTTTACACTAGGGATTTTCCCTTCCATGCTTAAGATGTATTAAAATTTTCATAGCTTCTCCTCCTAAAAGACTACATTGCCCCTCACATGTGATATGCCTAATTTCCCATAATGGTACAGATTGACATGGCTCTAGAATTGAATCTCTATGAATCCCCTTAGCTTTCCTTTTTAAATTAATCAAACATGTAGCTCTAGTCTATTCATTACCATTGAATTGATCAATCAAGTCATTAAATAGAATTCTTCATATGACTTTCATTCCTTCATCTAGGATTTTTATGATTTCACTAATAGTCTGACTAGATACTGGAATAACTACTCCCTCAATAATAGAAAAATCAAGAGTAACGTTTTCCATGAATTCTCTTACCAGTGTCTCATGGAAGCCCTAGAATTTTTGGATGAATGATAACTATCCATTCACCTCAAACACTGTATCAAAAGCCTTATCATTGAGGAATTTAGTTGTCGTTTTCAATTTTGACCTTGTATTTTACCCATTTCTTCCAAATTATCACTGATTATGGATAAATTTACAAAATTGAACCAAGGTTTGCACTATTTTCCTTTGGTATTTGTAGATAAAGTTTTCTAATGCACATCATAGAGAATGGTAACTTCTACATGCATGCTATGTGTATAAAGTTAACTCACTATGAATTGGTGAGAGTATAATCATTATTTTTCATGATCTTTGGCATCAATTGATATCTATGGAGTGAGACTACAAAATTTTGAGGTGGTGTGAACACTATTATGCCCATTTGAATGATGGCATGGCATGGTGGTAGTTTTATTACTCGTGTGGATGAAACAATTACTACTTCCACCACTGTAGGTATTTGTTCTATCTAATCAATAATGATTAGAATCCTTTTTATTTAGTTATTTTTATGAAATGATGTCAATTTCCCATCATAATGATAATTATGTAATTAATTGCACTAGATACATGTATCCATTATGACATGTGTTTCCTTGTCCCTTTCTTTTGCATGCTATGATTATTCGTCTCTTTCAGAGAATAGATGATTATATAAGTATGGTTTTTCATCTCCATATGATTTTATTATTTAAACCAAAAGACTTATAGTTCACTAAAACATTAATAAATAAAACTTATAACTCATGTATTCTTACGTCATATCTTGTTCTACTCTTTTCATTTATCCTGTATAATTAAGTTCATATGAATTAGTTAGCATACTTCAAAAGAACAATCTGATGTTTTATTACATGAGGAAATCAATCAAGATTGCATGATCAAACTTTTTTTTTTCGTTTTTTCCCCTTTACTAGCCATTACTGGTTTTCTAGTCAAGGCCCTTTTTAGCAATGCATAACTAGACAACAAGCTAGTTTTCTAGCTATGCATTGTCAATAGCATCCCTAAAAGGATTTTCACTATTAAATTTATTTTCTTTTATTTTTTTATTTTTTATTTGAATAAAGTGCAACAATTAAAGAAAAATTTCCCTAGAGGAAATATTTCCTCCAAGAAAGCTATTTCACTTTTCATTTTCTATACAAATTCTCTTTACTGAGAGGTTTTTGATAATGTTTCAGTCTATGCCCATTGACCAAAAGAGTCCTATTATCATCAGTGGGCATCAACTTGATAGAACCATTTTCAAATACTTCCTCTATTTGATATGGTCCTAACCACCTTGTCTATAGTTTACCTTTAAATTGTTGAAATTTTGAGTCAAACAATAATGCCTAGTCTCATTTCTAAAACTTTCATTATTCGATGTATGAGTCATGCCAAATTTTCCTTTGATTTTGCACCAATTTAGTCCTTTGTAATTATTCAATTATCAATTCATCAAGTTGATTGAGCTTCATGAGTCTCTCATTTTTTACTTTTTATAATTTAATTCCCACTTCTAATGTTGTTTTTAATGTTTGCAATTCAAAGTCAATAGAGAGTAAAGGTTTCTTACCATAAACTAGCTCATAAAGTGAGAAGCTGGTAGTTTTTTTCCAAGTAGTATTATAATATAAAAATGATTTCGGTACTTTGGATACCCAATATTTACTACTATTACTAATAATATTTGTTATAATACTTTCTAATTCTGATCCGGGCAACAAATCAGGCGACAATTTAGGTGATGGGTGCACCCCAATTGATGATGGAACTTCTAGGAGCCATAACTTTTGCACTGTAGCTCCAATTGACTCACTGTTTGAACCATTGGAAAGATAAGAATGAGGAGAATGTGGTGAGATGGAATTAATATTAGCTAAATGGATTTTGACCCCCCAAAACCTAATATAAGTACCCCAAATTTCAATTTTAGTAGTGCAGTCTAAAAATAGTAAGTTTCTAAAAATAGTAATTCCTCAAATTTTGTATTATTTTAAATCATGGAAGTTGAACCACTTAATCTCCCTCAATATTGGTGACCTTACACATCCTCCTCACACCTTAAAAAAATGTATAAATGAAGATGTAACCTAAAATGGAAATTAGACATCTTTTCTTAGAGATAGGCATATATTTAGGTCTACAAATTTGATCAATAAAACATCTCTTCTCAGAGATAGCATTATTTGAATTTGTTGTTCTTATTTATTGAATTATATTTTAACCAAATATTTTGAGTTTTATATCAGTGGTATTAGAGTGATTTATCTTTAGAGTGTACGATCCCAAGGATGAGGTCAAATTACAAGAATCTTGGGTGGAAAATATAACTAGCAGACTATCCACCTATTCACTCCAAATGACTTCAAATGGTGGAAAACACTGAGACATCTGAGCCTTTCAAGGCAATGGTGAATTAATCCCTCCAATAGTATCAAGCATAGATGCTACAAAATTTTTCTCAAATTCTCCAAAAAATGTTGATAGGAAATTCTAGCTCCTCATCTGTACCCCCACATCCTTTCAGTGCCTAAACACCATGCAAGGTTCAAGTGAATTTTGATATCCCTACATTTGAAGGAAAAATCAATATTGGTGTAGTATAAAATTTGTTAGATCAATTATCACCTTATTTTTCTATAAATAAAATTATCAATAAAGAGAAGATCACCTTTACTCTTTTGAAAGCATAATTACCTATAAAAAATTGGTGGGAAGTGTATAAAAAGAGATTCAGTGCAGATGATATTGGCCTTAAGGTAGAACCTACTTGGGATGATTTCATAGAAGTTTTAAAGGAAGAATACTACCACATTGGAACATATGACGATCTGTATATAGAGTGGTAATAACTTTACCAAGGTAAGGAATGGTTTATTCAAGATTACAGTGACATTTTTCATTCTATATCTACTAGATTGGGCATCCAAGAAAGTGAGAAACACAAGGTTATCAAATATCATGGTTGACTACAATGGTACATATAGGGAGAAATGGAACTATTCAATTTGGAAACCATCGGTGAGGTGTACAAGTTCATAGTAAAGATTGAGCAGAAGCATTAAAGAATGAATATGAAGAGTCAGCCTTTAAAATGGAAAAGTGACAAAGAAGGTCAAACATGAGGATAAAATTGGAAGCAAAAGGAAGGAAAGGTTGGGAAGTGGTACGATTATCATAAATCTAGAACTCACTCCAAAGAAGAATGTCGAGCGATCAAGTCCCTACTTTCTGAGTCATAATCTTCAACATCTACTACTCTACCTCATACTGACCCTATAGTTGAAGAGGTCGAAGAAGAAATTGTAGATGCTGAGACTAAAGCCATTATTGCTTCATCACAGACCCATAAGGAGAGGCTAGATGACAAGGAAAGGTTGTTTCACTCTAAGTTATGGGTGAAAGGTAAGCCTCTACATTTCATTATTGATAGTGGAAGTCAAAAGAATTTAATATCTTCTAATGTTGTAAAAAGCCTAAATATATCCATTAATCCTTGCCCAAAGTCATACAATATTGGATGGTTGAGTCTAGGGAGAAACCTCTATGTCACCCACCAATGTATTCTCTTATATGTAATAAAACCTTTATAAGATGAGGTCTTATGTGATGTGGTCAATCTAGATATTTGCGATGTACTCTTCGGTTATCCATTCATGTATGATCAACATGGCATCTATGAATCAAGAACTTGAAGGATCACTCTCAATCTTGGAACATGATGCTATAGGGTACCAGAGGTACCACCTTCTACATTTGCCTCTCTAATTAGTGTGAAGAAATTTTTTCTCATGGTGGTCAAGCCACAAGAATCCAAAAGTGCTGATGTTATAGCCTTGACTACACAAAAAACATAAAAATATAAGAAAATGAATACCAAGATGAAGAAGTTCATGGCCTTCCATTGATACTCTGATGGTCAGATAGAAATGGTGAATAATCGGGCCCTACTCAGTTCCATAAATCAAAGTCCATTCCAAGTATGTATCAGGAATCAAATTAAAGTAAAAATTCCACACATTATGAAAAATCTTGATGCAATGGGGACCATTTCTTATCAAGGAGGGAGGAATGATCTAGACAATAAATTAGGTGACAATTCAAGTGATGGGTCAACCCTAATTGATGATGGAACTTTTGGGAGATATAACTTTTGCATCGTAGCTCCAATTCAGTCACCGTTTGAACCATTGGAAAGATAAGAATGAGGAGAATGTGGTGAGATGGATTTGAAATTTTCTAAATGGATTTTGACCCCTGAAAACCCAATGGAAGTGCCCCAAATTCCAATTTTAGTAGTGCAGTCTAAAAATAGTAAGTTTCTAAAAATAGTAATTCCTCAAATTTTGTATTCTTGTAAATCATAGACGTTAAACCACTTAATATCCCTAAAGATTGGAGACCTTCCAAATCCTACTCACACCTTCAAAACATGTAAAAATTAAGATGTAACCCAAAATGGAAATTAGACATCTCTTCTCAGAGATAAGCATATATTTGGGTCTACAAATTTGATCAATAAAACATCTCTTCTCAGAGATAGCATTATTTAAATTATGTTTTTCTTGTTTATTGAATTATATTTTAACCAAAGATTTTGACTTTTGGATCAGTGGTATTAGATTGGTTTGTCTTTAGAGTGTATGATCCCAAGGATGAGGTTAGATTATAGGAAGCTTGAGTGGAAAATAGAACCAATAGACTATTCACCTATTCGCTCCAAATGACTTCAAATGGTGGACAACACAGAGACATCCAATCCTTTATAGGAAATGGTGAATGAATCCCTCCAATAGTATCAATCCAAGATGCTACAACAATTCACTCATATTCTCCAACAAATCTCAATGGGAAATTCTAGCTCCTCATTTGCACTGCCACATCCTTTCAGTGCCCTGACACCCTTCAAGGTTTAGGTGAATTTTGATATCCCTACATTTTGAGGCAAAATCAATGTTGATGTAGTAGGAAATTGGTTGGATCAATTTTCATGTTATTTTTATATAAATGAATTCACCAATAAAGTGAAGATCACCTTTGCTTTTTTAAAGGCATCATTTCCTATCAAAAATTGGTGGGAAGTGTATAAAAAGAGATTCAGTGCAGATGATATTGAACTTAAGGTAGAACCTCCTTGGGATGATTTCATAGAAGTTGTAAAGGAAGGATAATACCCCATTAGAGCATATGACAATTTGTATATAGAGTGAAAACAACTTCACCAAGGTAAGGAATAGTTTGTTTAAGATCAAACTGACATTTTTCATTCTCTATCTATGAGATTGGGCATCCAAGAAAGTGAGAAACACAAGGTTCTCAAATATTGTGGTGGAATAAAATGGTACATATAGGGAGAAATGGAACTTTTCAATTTGGAAACTATCAGTGAGGAATACAAGTTTATAGTAATGATTGAGCAAAAGCATGGAAGAATGAATATGAAGAGTCAGCCTTTAAAATAGAAAAGTGATAAAAATGGTCAAACATGAGGCCAAAATTGGAAGCAAAAGGAATGAAAGACTGGGAAGTGGTGTGATTATCATAAACCTGGAACTCACTCCAAAGAAGAATGTCAAGCCATTAAGTCCCAACTTTTTGAGTCATAATCCTCAACATATACTACTCTACCTCATATAAACCCTATAGTTGAAGAGGTTGAAGAGGAAACTGTAGATGCTAAGCCTAAAGCCATTGTTGCTTCATCACAGACCCATGAGGAGAGGCTAGATGATAAGGAAAGGTTGTTTCACTCTAAGTTATGGGTGAAAGGTAAGCCTCTATATTTCATTATTGATAGTGGAAGTAAAAATAATTTAATCTCTGATAATGTTGTGAAAAGCCTAAATATATCCATGAAGCCTCACCCAAATCCATATGGTACTGGATGGTTGAGTCCAAGGAGAAACCTTTGTGTCACCCACTAATGTCTTCTCTCATATGCAATAAAACCTTTCCAAGATGAGGTCTTATGTGACGTGGTCAATCTAGATATTTTTGATGTACTCTTCGGTTAGCCATTCATGTATGATCAACATGGAATCTATGAATCAAGAACTTGAAGGATCACTCTCACTCTTGGAACACGATGCTATAGGTTACTAGAGGTACTACCTTCTACATTTGTATCTTTGATTAGTGACAAGAAATTTGTTTTCATGGTGGTCAAGATACAAGAATATAAAAGGGTCAATGTTGTGGCCCTGAATTCTCAAATAACACAACAACATAATCAAATATATACCAAGTAAATAAGTTCATGGCCTTCCATCCATAGACTGATGGTCAGACAAAAATGGTGAACAATCGGGCCCTACATAGTTCTATAAATCACAGTCCATTCCAAGTATGCATCAGGAATGAAATCAAAGTACAACTACCACACTTGATGAAAAATATTGATGCAATGGGGACCATTGCTTCTCAATGAGGGAGGAATGATCTGAGCAACAAATCAAGTGACAATTCAAGTGATGGGTTCACCCCAATTGATGATGAAACTTTTGGGATCCATAACTTTTGCACCCTAGCTCCAATTAACTTGTCGTTTGAACCGTTGGAAAGTTAAGAATGAGGAGAATGATGTGAGATGGAATCTAGATTCACTAAATTTATTTTTACCCTATAAAATTCAATGTAAGTGCCCCATATTTTCATTTTAGTATTGTAGTCTAAAAATAGTAAGTTTCTAAAAATAGTAATTCCTTAGCTTTTGTTTTATTGTAAATCATGGAAGTCAAACCACTTAATCTCCCTAGATATTGGTGACCTTACACATCCTCCTCAAACATTTAAAACATTTATAAATGAATATGTAACCTCAAATGGAAATTAGACATCTCTTCTTAGAGATAGGCATTTATTTGGGTCTACAAATTTGATCAATAAAAAATCTTTTCTCAGAGATAACATTATTTGAATTGTGTTGTTCTTATTTCTTGAATTATCTTTCAGCCAAAGCCTTTGAGTTTTGGATCAAATTATATTTTTCTAACTTCAACTTATCCATTATCTTATGGGTAGTATGGAGAAGATGTCTTATGTTGAGATTGATAAGTCTTCATGAAGTATTCTATCATATTTGACATGAATTGGGGTCCCTGATATGAAACTATCTCCCTTAGAGCACCAAATCTTTACATAATTTTGAAGTACAAGGTCTCCACAAATACTTCTTGAGCATGAGTCAAAACCTCCAATTTTTTCTATTTAATGACATAGTCTGTGTAAAAATGTAAATACTCTTTTCCTCAAGAAGGGGCGTCTATGGGTCCTACAATGTCGATTCCCCATTTCTCAAATGGTTCCAAAACTAGTTGAGAATGGAGAGGATTTTGGATAAAAGAGTTGGTTTTTCTATTGTTTAACATGTGTCACACTATCTAACATATTTCTTGACTTGCTTATGAAGATGAGGCCAATAATATCCTGATCCAAGGATTTTTTGTATAGTTTTTATGGTTGAATAATGTCCTCCCCCTAGTTCATCATGATAAGCCTTGATGATGTCTTATGCTTCACCATTTGTGACACACCTATGAAATACATGATTAGGCACATGTTTAAACATTATTCCATTAATCCATTTAAAATAAGAACTTTGTATGATTAAACTATTTCTTTCTTTATGTCAAAAGTATGGAGGAAACTTCCTCCTAGCAAGGTATTTAGCTATGTTAGCAAACCATGGAGATTATACTGAGATAGTATACAATTTTTCATCTAGAAAATCATCTTCTACTAGTTCTTCCTCACCTAATGTGATGATTCTAGACAAAAAGTTAGAAACCACATTGAATTTCCTTGATTTATCTATGATAGTGATATCAAATTCTTGTAAGAGAAACAACCATATGATAGTTCTTCCTCTCATTATTGGCTTGTTGGTAAGATACCTAATGGTTTAGTGATATATATAGATAAACACCTTGTATCTTATTATATAAGGCTTGAATTTATTTATTGCATAGACTATAGAAAAAAATTCTTTTTCAATTGTGGTGTAATTTCTTTCAATAGGAGTCATGTTTTTATTGATGTAATAAATAGCATACATATGATCATTCTCATATTTTTGTCCCAGGAATACACCCACTAATATAATGGAAGCATATATGTATACATGAAAGGGTTGTGTCTAATCTAGTCCTCTTAATACTAGAGCAGTGTTGAGCTTTGCTTTGATTGTCTTAAAGGCTTATTGGTAATCATCACTCCATATAAACTCACTATCCTTTGTAAGCAAAGAAAACATTAGAGAATCTATTTTTCTAAAGTTGTCTATGAATCATATATAATAACTATCATGGCCTAAGAAACTCTTAACTTTTATTTGTGTGTGTGGAATAGGGAGGTTAGAAATTATTTCAATGTTCTTTGGGTCTACATGGATTCTTTTTGCAGAAACATGATGTCTTAGCACTATTACTTGATCCATCATTAACAAGAATTTTTCATGGATTAATGATAGTTGATGATCCTCACATGTAGTCAAAACTCTTTCCAAATTAATAAGAGCTTCCTCATTGGTCTCTCCATGGACTGTAAAATCATCCATGTAAACCTCTATAAAATCATTTATGAGGTCAAAGAATATTGCTAAAGCTACACATTGAAATGTTTTTGGAGTATTGAAAAGTCCAAAGGGAAGTAATTTTTAGGCAAAGGTTCCCCAAGGTTAAGTGAATGTAGTTTTTTATTGATCCTTATCTGAAACTATGATTTGGTTATATTCACTAAATCCATGTATAAAAGAGAAATATTTTTTCCCTACCAAATTGTCAAAAACTTGATCAATGAAGGGCAAAGGAAAATGATCCCTTAAAGTGGATTTATTTAATTCCATATATTTCACACACACATCATTATTTTTTTTTTCAATTACCAATGGAAAAACCCATTGGATATGTAAAATAGGATAAATAAATCCTACATCTAGTAATTTGTGAATTTCTATTTTAACTGTCTCTCAATGCTGGGTTTATTCTTCTTTGTGGTTGTCTCACTATTTTTAATGACTCTATATAAATGTAATGTGTAAAAATACTTGGATGAATCCCTTTCATGTTAGTATAATCCCAAGAAAAATCCTTGGTGTGTCATTCTAGGACTTTAAAAAGTTGAACATCCTCATCATTTATCAACCAACTATTGATGTTCAAGATTTTCCCAAGTAATATCATGAGAGATTTTGTATTTGGATATTTGGATTCCACTTGTTAAAATTCAATTATTAGTGAATTTAGAGGACAATAATAGGGAATTAATATATGGAATG
This sequence comes from Torreya grandis, assembly GCA_037957365.1. Classification (NCBI taxonomy): domain Eukaryota; kingdom Viridiplantae; phylum Streptophyta; class Pinopsida; order Cupressales; family Taxaceae; genus Torreya; species Torreya grandis. Next base: position 338,125 of record JARHVA010007472.1, read on the forward strand.
TGGTTACATTTTCAAAAAACCCATCTCTAGGAGGAATAGCTCTTGTTAATGGATAATGGAATGTACTTAAGAAATATGTTTGTTGTCTTTCTATGCAATTCCATACACTTACTTGGATCAGACTATAGTTATATGATGAATAAGCTTTAAGAGGATTACAAGAACAAGAAACTAGTAAATTTGCATAGTTTGTAGATTCTAGACTGTCACAACCCATAGATTCTAGATTGGCAATATCCATAGACTCTAGACTAACATAGTTCATATATTTTGAACCTATTCCTATATCACCCAATTCTTTTAAATGCTTTTTAACTGTAATCATGGCAAAGGTTGATAGACCATTTGTGTTTTTATCTAATTTATCTACCTAAATATTTTCTATGTGGTTTACTGATAGTTTTGTAGGAGGATACAAGGAAATGCATTTGGATCTTAGACCATTAGAAATGGTCATGTCTCCTAACCTGTAATAAATCAATGTAGCTACAGTAGCTAGCCATAGTCTTCCTATGATTAGAAGATATCCCAAATTCTTTTTTTTTGGGTTAAAGTATCATAAAATCAACTAGATAGTCCCAAGAGTTAATAAGTATGGAGACATTTTCTATAGTTCCTTCTAGTCTGGTTACAAACTAATCTCCCATTTGGAGAATGGTAGATGTAGGCTAAATTTTCATGAGGGATAGTGTTTGGATAGTTTCAATTATCATGACATTGATATCTACCCCTAAATCCACTAGAAAATTAGGAATTTACTTTCCTCCTATTATGACTATTATAATTGGACTACATGTATTTGCATACTTGGGTATTAACAACTTTCCTACTAAAAAATTAGCTACCTTACCATCAACGTGTATGTTTTTTGGATACTATTTCTTTCTTCTAGGTATTTTGACACACAAGTTCCTAATGAGTTTGTTTAATTCTAGAATGTCTCTAATAGCTTGTAATAAGGGCGCTTCAATGTTGATCTTTTACAATTCATGGATCTAGTTTGATTCTTTTCTAATTTCATCTCTCTTCAATCTTTCAGGAAAAGGACTTGTTGGCATAGTGGTGTTTTCCTTGTGTTTTTTAGAATTTTCATTGATTTCCATTTCCTTATTCTTTGACAATTTTATTTATTCCTTTTCATAATTACTTTAGAAATGAGAACTGGAGGTTATTTTATTATTTTTCCTAATCTTAGTTGTATATTAGAACAATAAATATCTCCCACATTCATTGTGTTCCCTTGTTCATTAACATAAATAGGTGTTAGTGGTCTATTTTTTGGATTAACTATTGGTTGAGCAGGCATTGGAGGTTGATTAACTTGTTTTGGATGTTGGATAATAGGTGGTGGTATGATGGTCTACTATTGAGGTGGTTTTTTTGGTTGGTTGTAGTTATATTGTGGAGTCTATTATTGATTCCATTAAAGATTCCATTGTGGATGTGGTTCTTGTGGAGGCACACATGGTTGTTATGGCAACATCTATGGTTGAGGTGACACCCAATATTATCCAGGCCATGACATTTGAGCTATGGAAATTTGAGGTTGACCCCACATGGATGGAGTTGTAGGGACATTCTAGGGTGTCATCCATGGATTAATTGGATTTGTTGCACTAAACTATCCTTAAATCTATTGTTGTGGAAATAAATTTTGTTTTTGAAAATTGTTTACCTCTTCAATGGATTGAACATTTTTTTTAATCTAAATTTTTAGAGTAGGAAAAAAGGGTACAATGATTTGTATCATGGTTTGTTCCTTCACAAATTTCATAAGAGGAATTATTTTTTTAATCTAGGGGACAATGTCTAAGGGCATGTTTCAGCCTACTCTTGGGAGAATATATAGCTAGTAGTTATGTTGTATTGGCTTTAGCCTAAAGGCCACCTAATGTAGTGTTTAACTAGACTAATTTTTTTTTTATATTATCAAATTCTTCCATTAGTTTTCCCAGGTCATTATATTTTCCTAATTTCCCTTTCCTTAATCTTGGTTTTGTCTGAGAGTAATTGGTGCAGAGTTCTGAGATTTGATGAAAGGCTAGTTTATTTATGTCTCCACCTTCCATGAGATTTATTACATCCCTAACTTATTCATCTAATCCCTTAAGTAAAATAATCTTCAATACTTCCTCAGTAAGTGGATAACTACTTATTTTGTGAATAAACACAAATCTATCCAAATAGTCTTCCAAATATTAATCATCATTCTGTTTGATTTTTAAAAAAATATTCCTTTCTTTCCCATACCCTACAATAATACTGATAATTGTTTAGAAATGTAGTTTCCATTTCATTCCATATGTGAATGGAGTTACCTGGTAGGCCCATGAACCATCTCATGACTACATCTTTGAGAATATATGTGAACAATTTGAGTTTTTTATTGTCTATTGTATAGTCATAAGTTTGACAAAGTACTTTAAATTCAAATAGAAATTGATCAAGCTATTCTATAGATATTCTCCAAAAAATTGAAAATTAGCAAGAGAAATGTTTTTCATATAAGTTTGATCATTAAGATCTAATAAAATGGGAAATGATAAAGTCATCCTTGGTACTGTAACTTGTTGGTTTTGTTTTTGAGCCATGCCTTCTTCTTTTGATGGTTGTTCAAAATTAGGATTATCCTCCCAATAAACATTGGTTGAAGGTTGTTAAAATTATTCTCAAAACTCTCTTCAGTGATGTCTTCTTCAAATGCTTCTTCTAAATATTTTGCAAACTCTAAATACTCTCTTCTTGAAAATGGATGTTTTGTGTCAATTCTTCCTATAGGACTTGGTTCAGATAATGCTCTAGTCCCATATAATACTTTAGGATAATTCTGAAGATGTGATTCCATAGCTTAATCAAGGCTCTCAGCCAAAGATGATGAAGGACTTCCTTCTTGGATTTTTGAAGTAGAAATTTCAGCTTTTAATTTTGGAGGGTATTTAGGGACAAACCTTCCTTTAGAATCTCTAGGTCAGAACATAAATTAATTGCTCTTTGTTTGTTTTATGTTTTTTTTTTAAAAAAAAAAATATAGATCAATAAGGTTTACCTTACTAAAACCTAAGAATATCCCCAAAAATGGGACCAAAAATGATGAGTGTCATTTAACCCTTCATTTAATCAATATTTTAGATTGACGTTTATCAAACTAGGGCCAGTGTCCAAAGCTATCTACAATAAGGTTTATGGTGGTAGATCTATAAGTTGGTCTTAGGGGAATTTTTATGACTCTAATGTAACTTTTACTAATTAAATAATTCTTCTAAGCTAACTGCTTCACACACTTTCTAAAATAAAAGATTAACCATTACACTAACTAATTCAATCCTTTGCTTGAAATTAAATCACCCTTAATCTAATTCACACTTACTTAGAAATGTAAACATATCTAAGTCACACTTGCATGGAAATATATATCTATCTAATTCACACTTTCATAGAAACGTAAATACTCAAATGGAGAGATAATTCTAAGCTAACTAAATCTTGTGAAGTAAATCAAAAGAAACACTAACACTAAGTCACACTTGTTCTGAAAGAAGATAGCTATTTTGAATGTAAATATTTGAATTTAAATTTGAATTACTAATAGTTTCAAGTATTTAAGATATTTTGATAATCTATTAATGAAAAATTAATTCAACATAAATATAAATACCGTACAAAAATTCTTGGTTCTAAGGAGAGTGGGATCTTGCTCTTCTTAGAGTCAGGAACAAAGTTTACTCAGTACTAAAAGCTGGAATGATATTACATTAATTAATAAAATATGGAACATTTATAATATATCTAAAATTCTGAGTGTAATTATTATTCCTCTCCTTTTTAGACAAAAACTTTACATGTTTATGCTAATACAATTAGACTAAAAATAGTATGCATGAAAATATGACTTCTTAGTCAATCCCTTCATCCTCAAAATAGGATATTTGGATTGATCAAGATCCTAAAAATCTATTTTTATTGATAATATAATTATACTATCTCTATAATAGTTTTAAGGTCCAAATATATACAAAATGTATCAAGATTGAAGCCGTCAAAATAAGAGGCATGTATTTCATTGGTGTGATTCAAGCTGGAGTAATCTTCCTCTTCGAATCATGTACAAACTCTTTTGATTCTTAGATTTTGGATTTATAGAGTCCATAGATTCTTGACTGGTAGAGTCCATAGATCTTGGACTAGTAGAGTCTATAGATCCTAGTCTAGTGAGTCTATAGCTTTGAGAAACTAAGGTCAAAACTAGAACTTCTAAAAAAATTAATTTCTGCCATCCTTTTTATGTATTCTTCAAAACCAAAACACTAAAACATGCTACTTATTAGGTATAAATTACAACATGGTAAATCAACTTTTGGTTTGACATAAATGAGAGAAATTAGCTATTTTCCATGCAATAGTTAGCTAAAGGTCTATGATTTGCATAAGATTATATCCTTAGAGAGATTAAATGAAGGAAATGTTATGTCCATAATGAGCCATATTTTGGGCTCATCATCTTCCACCATGAAATACATGTAGGAGACTAATTTGTAGTTGACATAAGTTGTGGTGGTTATTCAAACTAATCTTTTCAATAGGGTCATTATAATCTTAATGCCCTCCATGAATTACATTTTAGGGAACTTCCCATCATTGTTCCTAGATATGTGGGTTCCCTGGTTGAACTAGGGTCTTAGAATGGTGTCCAAATTATGCTTGGTTGTCCACTCCTTAATGGTAAGGAGGTCTATGTGAACTTTAAGGAGTTAATAATAGACCTCAAAAGCTATAGGGGCAATGTATGCAATTCCTTTTGACACATCTTCCCTAACTACCTAGTCACCATCAATTTTACAATCAACAAACATAAGGGAAAAGACATCAATAAAATGGAGTACCTCTAGTTTTGTAGCTACTCGATGAATACTAGACATCTGAATTACAACCAAGTCATAGAATTTCCTCTTGGTAACTGTAATCCTTTACTTACTAGAAGTGAGGGGTTACAATTCCTTAATAATAAATATCCCCAACTAGTTCCTCATTCTATTATTGAGTGCCCTAGTGTATAATTTTTTATCTCCAAAACATCTTCCCTCATTTTCTATAGATGAATATAGTTTAGCCTCCCTGTTCCATTATTGCCTAGCTGCTACCATGGATCCTTAATTGCCTTAAGTGTATGTCTAGTTTTCCTTTGTGTAGGATGAAATTCAAGCTTGGTTCAATCTAAATTGCATCTCAACATTTGATAATTAGTGCTTTATATCATTTTACTAGGGTTTCTTGGAGTTTTAATGGTGAAGGTGGTAGACTTCATAAATACATTCCTACCTTAGATCTTATGGATAACCTTACTTTTTTAAATCTTTTCATTTCAAGCGTACATAATATTTAGATTTGTCATTTGGTGCTTACATGGAACTTACGTGGATTTCTCATCCTTGTTCCTATGGTATCCCCATGAAATTTCCTTTGAAAACTAGTCTTTGGTTTTCAAATGAAGTCTTTATTTTCACTTCATCAAATCAATATCTCCAAATAAGCATGAATCATTAATGAAGATCCTAGAGGTTTCCTTTGATTGGAGTTTGGTGTTAAGATGATCTTGGTTCTTCCATGTGTCAAGCCATCAAGCTCTGGTGTCTATGGTTGAAAAGTCATCTTTAATTTCACTTCATCAAATCAAAACCTCTGATGAAGTGTAGTCCATTAGATCCTATGAGATGCACATAGTCAAGTCCTGAGACCTTAATAAAACCTTAGGTCCAAAAATGCATTCTCAATGTTTATCTATGTTGATAAACACTAATAAACTCAGGGTAAAGTCTTTTATGCTAAGTTTTCTCTGTTAATGTGCTAAGGGTCCTTTTGAAAGGTCGATTAAAAATACCCCCTTTTCTTAGGTAAAAAGGTTAGATGATGTTAAATTTGATGGCCTTGCTACTATTAAAGACATTCTCATAGATGTCAAATGATGGGAGTGAGACTATCAATTTTAAGCTTGCATTTTATTCTATGAGGGCATAGGTTTTAATCCTATCATATAGTGTTTGCAAACATAACTATTCTTCAAGTTGAAATTATGGCCTTGGTCAATATGACTATGTTCTAGGGCTTATTGATTGAAGAATTTTTACCATTATATTAGATCTTTGAGGAATCAAGGGTCATTAGATCAAGATCCACATGCTCATTAGTGATTGGTTTAGCTTTGGGTGGGTCCCTTCAATTAGCATTAGCTCACATCATTAGATCAAAAACTCTAATGTGGTGAGAGCTATTGATTATGAACCAAGAGGTCGAAGTTGATTGGTTTTCACTATCAGGGCCTCATTTGTCTTTACATCATTAAATCAAAACCTCTAAGTGAACGTGGATTATTGGATCTAAGAAATTACACAAAATTTAAGTTAGTCTAATGGGTTATGCATAGGCTTAATTTAAATGATTAGTCCTAATTCAATCATATAAATAAATATGATGAATCTTAAAGATAAGTTTTATTATGATAAGCCTAATGTCAAAAACATTAATGTGGTTCCCTTTAATCTTATGTAAAAGTTTAGATGAGGTTTAACGTGACAGTCACACTAATGTTAAAGACATCCTCATTGACATCAAATGATGGGAGAGAGAATTTCAAATTAAATCCCATGAGAAATTTTCATAAAACATGAGGTCAAAGTGTGGTTCCTTTAGGGTGATCTTGTATTGTTAGATTGGACCAGTGATGTAGTGACAGTCATTGGATTTATAATCAAATAAAATTATTGAGTTAGGACCCAATAAGCATAACTATTTAGACTAAGGTTCTGATCTCAAGGTGTCATTTGTGTTGATAAACATAGAGACTTTTAATATTGAAACTTAGGCTAAACATTGATAAAAGACTTGGCTATAAATGAAAGGAGCCCATGAAATAATAATTAAACAAGGTTATGAGGATAACAAAAAGAGGTGAAATAAAATGTCCAAGTGTGATTTTATATTAAGGTTTGGTTATGTTGAAAACATGATCTAACCTTAATAAAAAATTAGACTTAGGGTTTTTCTAAAAAATAAATATGATTTCTTGTTAAGATTTTCCTACCAGTTTTTAAATTCAAATTATAGGGTCTTTTGCATGTCAAGCCTTGCCTTCCTCCATAGAACTTGTATTTTATCATCTAAAGACAACCGTTAGTAAATTTAGTCCATAAAGCATAATCACAATTAGATATGCATATGTTTATGCCTTTCTAAGTGGACATTCTTCAAATTCCAAGAAAGAATGACCTTTTTCAATGTTAATTCAGGGTACATATGTTCTAAAACTTTCACAAGGGTCCCTATTTTGCAAAAGTAAAAAAATGGGGGTATATTAGTCTAAAAAAATGGCCACTCATAGGGGAACATATCATTATGTTAGAACCTAGGGTTCTAGTTTAGACTTGCACATAAGTGTTTTGTCTCATTTTACCCACACCATCAAATAAGTCAATTCTTGGTTGAGACAAGTCTCATATGTGTAAAATTTGGACTTAAATGTTGAAACACAAACATGCAATGTGTGCTTTGATTCCACTTACTATTTGTCATGAGACCTCAAAAAATAACATCTAGGTTTCGTACCATTAACCATAACATTGGATTGAAGCATATTTAGATATTGATTAAGAATAGTTGCTTTTAGCTTTGGGAAGGCTTGGGCATTGTTCTACTACCAACTAGGTGTTCATAGCCCTGATAGAGATGCCATTGGATCCACTCAAGGCCTTGCTCCACTACTAGCCAAATGTTTATAGCCCTAGTGGAGATTACCAGAATCACCATTTCCTTTATATCTATTGAATTTTTTAGTGAATTCTCTTTTTTGTATTTTATAAGTCCTTTAGAAAAGGTTGGGAGCCAAGATAGCCAAGCTTTAAGGATTTGGTCAGATGCTTGGTTTTTGGGGTAATCACATGTAATTTCAAATTTTATCCCAGACAAGGATATGTTTTGAGTGTAAGTATGAATGTGCCCCAACAATCTAAATCCTCTTACTACACATGATTCTTCTCTTAACCAAACTTTTATTAAGAATAATGTTAAAGATTTTGTGAGATAATTAGATTATATACTTATTTATACCAGTTTCTTTAGCTATAACATGGTGTTTTGTCACCACCTCATGTTTACCTCTATAAGGTTCATATTCATATATCTAAGTGACTGGAGTTTTAAGTAATCTAGGAAAATTCTAAGCAAGGACTATCTACAAGACTTATTGAGGCCAAAAGAGCACAACCAAAATAGAAAGAAAATAAAAAACAAACAAATATGGATAAGAAAAATAAGGAAAGTAAAACAAGGAAGGAAACTAACTAGCTTACCTACTCTAACCTTACCAATCTTACCAATTTTATTCCATGAAGAATCCTGGTGGAGAAATAATAAAGTAATGCTTGAGATATTTCCCATTCATGGGAAATTTGAACTCTGTTCCTTGAATATATTTTAACTTGAAGGTGTTTTTGCCTAATGTCTTTGCAATTTGTTATGGGCCAATCCACAAGGGTGCAAACTTGATATGTTTACCTTTAGGTTATGATGCCTTGTCCCAGAGAAGGACTAGGTCTCCTTATATGAACACCTTGACTTGGGACCTCTTGTCAACCCATCTCTTCATAGTTGTTTGGTGACTACTAAAGTTTTCAAATACCATTTCCCTAGCATCTTCCATCTAAATGATATTTAATAGCCTAAAATTGGCAAGTTACTAGCTTTCCTCTATGTATTCTTGTGTGAATGTGAATGTATATAGTTTTAGGGTGATGGGAAAGATAGGCTCCTGACCATACACTAGCAGAAATAGTGAAGCCTTGATTGATTGCTTGATCCTAATCCTATCAGCCCATAATGCATACTTAAAGAGTTTATGTCATGTTCTTGGTTTACCTATAACAGAATTCTTGATGACTTTCATAATATTCTTATTGGTGGATTCAGAGAACACATTCCCTTGAGGATAATAATTGGAGGTAAACTTTAAAGAGATGCTATTATCATAAGTCCATTTGGTCATTTATATGGATATAAATGTAGATCCATTGTCATAAACTAAGGAAACTAGGGTTCCAAATCTAGTGCAAATATTTTCTTCTAAGAATTTGATTACCTCCTATGTCCTATATTGTTTGGTGACTATAGATTCAGTCCACCTTGTGCAATAATCTATAGCAGTTAGGACATACTTGTGGCCCTTGATGGAATTCGGATTAATCACTCCTAAAAATTCCAATCCCCATTATGCAAAAGGTTTTTCCACCATCATAGGTTGTAAAGTCATGGCTGCCTTTGGCTCTTTTGTGTTAAGTATTTGTCATGAGTGGCACTCCCTCACATGTTTTTGAGCATAATTGAAAATGGTGGGCTAATAATACCCAGCCCTATGAATTTTTTGAGTTTTGGTTCTCCCTAAAGGGTGTCCACTACCCAATTGTTCATGGAAATTAGAAATGATTTGAGAAGCTTCTTCTTTAGATACACACGTTAAGTAGATCCCTTCAAATTTATTCGTATACAGGACTCCATCTGTGATGAGGTAATGGGCTGCATTGAGCCTTAAGTCTCTCCTATATTCTCTAGTGAGTCCTAGGGGACAAGTACCATTGATAATTAAGTGGATTAGGGAGTCATACCATTCATTGGGATGAATGATCTATTGATCAAATTACATGACATGCAGCTTAGGATTAGCATTGGAAATCATCTAGACTAGGTTGTCACGTTTCACTAATTTGACAATATTCATTTTTATATCATAATCTTGTAGGATTGACATCCAATTTCCCCTTCCTTCCCCAAGCTCCTTCTAACTCAACATAAGCTTTATGGCTAGGCATGGTAATATGGTATGCACTTTATTTCTAAGGGTACAATGTCTAAACTTTTTTAATACCTTCACCAGTGTATAAGCTTGCTTATCAATCATGGGATAGTTTACTTCTACATTTTTGAAATTGGTGCTAATAAAGGCTATAGAGTGGTCACTTCCATCAACCTTTTGAGTCAAGATTGTAGACATGGTGTGGTCAGAAGAAAATGAATACAAGTAAAATTCCTTTGAGAATTCAGGGCTTATCAATACTGGGGCTTGAATAATTGCCTTCTTGATGTTGGCAAATGCCTTATTGGATCCATCATCCTAAGAAATTTTAGCATCCTTATTAAGCATATCATTTAGGGGGTTGAAAATTTTAGCAAAACTTGATATGAAATCCTCACAAAGTTGATTCTTCCAAGGAAAGACTTTAGTTCTTTCCATTTATTAGGTATCTCAATCTTGGAAATGGCTTCCACTCTCCCAGGATCTATGGAGAACCCTTATTTGGTGATGACATGTCCTAATAGTTTTCCTTTAGTTACATAGAAGATGCTCTTTTTGGGGTTGAGGAATATGCCATACCTCCTAATCCTTTCAAACACTTGTTGTAGATGCATGAAATGATCTTCTCTATTCTTGGAAAACACTATTAGATCATCCATATTTATAATGATGAATTTGCTAACTAAACCTTGGAAATCATGGTCCAAGGCTATCTGAAAAATTTCCCCTACATTAATTACTCCAAAGGGAATTCTTTTGTAAGCATATTTTCCCCATTTGGAAGTGAAAGTTATATTCATTATATCCTCCTTGTCAACAAATACTTGGTTGTATCTATAAAATCCTTCCCAAAAGGACATCATGGCTGATCCTAAAACAACTTGGATGACCTAGTTTAGAGAAGGCAAGGGGTAATTATTATTTTCAAAGGATTTATATAGATTTCTAAAGTTTATGCGCAATCTAATTTCTCCATTCTTATTTTTGACTAGGACCATGTTGGTAACCCAAGTGGAATGCCTAATAGGAAACATAATCCTTCCATCCAATAGTTTCCTATCCTCCCTAAAGATCATAGGTTCCAAGATAGTGTTGACAGGTATTTGCTTCTACTTCAACGGTTTATAGTTTTCATTGAGGGGTATTGTTTGAGTAATGACCATTGGGTCAAATATTTTTAGATTTTCATAGGACCAAGAAATTACATCATTATATCTAGTATGAATCTCTCTAGCCTTTATATTTTCCATTTGAGTAAAAACATTTCCTGTGTTCACTTGTTGAGGGTGATCATGCTAGCCAAGATTTACTACATGATAATCCTTACCACTCACCTTGGGTACCTTTGATGTTTTATGAATCCTATCATGATCAAATAGCCTTTCTAATGAGATCATCCCTTTAGGTATCTTATTGTCATTTAGTTGGATGATTTTACCATTAATCTCCCTTTCAAGAAAATTTTCATTAGCCTCATCAATGTTGTGAGATCCAAATGCCCCAAAATTAGTCAAGAAATCTATAATTTTTTGATCATCACTGAGGACTTGATAATGATTCACATTATCCAAGGCTAAGGGGCATGGTACTAGCTCAATACTAAGGTTAGGGTAATCATGATTTGGCATAATATTTTTTGTAGTAGAGGCAATCTCATTAGGGACTTTATTTTCTTCCCTAGGAATGGACAAGATATTGAAAGTGGAAAAAGATTCTATCAAATCCTAAATCTTAAACTTGTATCTTTTAAGGTAAGATAGCTTAAATTGGTACTTATTTTTTTAATTAATTGACCAAAATATTAGAATCTCCATAGACAAGGAGTTTCTTAACTATATGTTTAATAGCAAGTTGTAATCCTAGGATGAGAGCTTAATATTCTACCAAATTATTAGTGCATGGGAATTGTAACCTATAAGATGCATGATATTGATTTTTTACAAGGTATATCAATACAATACCAACCCCTGATTTTTATTTTCAGGTAGCACCATCAACATATAATTTCCATAGGCCAAGTATAGGGGGAGTGTCCTTGGAGTTAGGTTCTTTTGTAGTTTCTAAATTGAAAACTCCTAGATCAGAGTCAAGGAAGTTTACCCTTTCATTGATAACATTATACTCTGTTATCATGTGTTTCATATTTGGCTCTCTTTCTACCCTTATTTGATTTAGAACACCCTTCTAAGGTAACCATAAGTGGGAGTAGTCAGTAGACATGTATCCATTCAGGGCTTTAGATAATTTTCTACTAAGGAAGAACTATGGACATCCACCACTTGTATGTCTATGAATTGTTGAACTCTTGGTTCACTAACCAATTACATACGCATGTTCAATAATTCCCCAATGACTCTGACTCTTGACTTTTCCAATTGTGTGACCACCCTATCAGACTTCATTGGGGTTAGCCCATGATGTTAACATATCCCAGTCAGCATGATGTTGGTTGAGGCTCTAGAATATAAAAGGAAATTATGGACATTCTTTCCAAATATCCTGACTATGAGTAGGAAGGGTGAAGACTCTACTTTAGTTACTTGCATAGTCACATTTTCACTATCACTCTTCAGAGGCTTCCCAAGTTTCTTAGAAAATAATTCCAAGAGTAAGTCCCTTTGTTCTATAATCTATGTTAGTTCACGTAGAGTGATGTTGGCTTTGATATTCTTCATATCTTTGATAATGTTGTAACTAGTTTTGCATGGAAGTTCAGTAGTAGGTTTAGAATAACTACCCTTAGGTGGTTTAGGATCATTCTTTGATGTGGTGTCTAGACAAGTCCTATAATTGTTAGGGGGAGTTGAAGTAGTCAATGCCTAATTTTGTTATCTATTTCTCAGAGGGTATGTCTTCAATAATTACAAGAATGCTTGAATCTCTTCTAGAATATTATTAGGCTCATTATCTTCTTGGAAAGGTAATTGGAATGCCTCTACCATGTGCACTTGGTTAGATGGTTGAGATCCAAATGGACTTGTAGTAGTATCTTTATTTAGGACCACTTCAAATGTGTCATGTTCTTGTAAAGTTTCAAAGGCTTTGCAAACCTCAATGCAATCAATCTCACCATGATTAGAGGTGGCATGCACCCTAAAATAGTCTAGTAAATTAATATTAGTGAGATTAATGTCTATGTTATTCTTGATATAAGAAGGTTCATTGGCTTTGTTGTTGTAGAAGCTATCATTTTGAAATCTATTTCTAATGTTGAAATTTTGGAAGGTGAAGTTCCTTCTAGAGTTGTCATTACCATTGCCAACTTGTTTTTGTAGTTGAAATAAATCTATGGTAATCTTTTAGACCATCTTAAATATAGATTCATTCTCATTCTTGGGGATTTTAGAGCTTTGGACTTTGATATTGTTAGTGCCATTGATTGGCACTAAACACTTTTGGTCACTGGTGTGAGATATAATAGTAGCTTGATGACTCAATAAACCTAAGTTATGATTAAGAACAACATGGCTAGTAGGTAATACATTCAAAGTAGGGAGCTGGTTAAAGGTCTAAACATTTTGGTTATTATTTGGGAAAAGGTTCAATATAAGCATCTGGGGGTTAATGTTTGGGATAGAATAAGCCATCTACTCTTGGGTATGCATTTGGTTACTAATATCCATCACTTCAGAATAAGATTAGGCCAATGTGTTGATAGCTAGGAGAGCCCTTTTTAGAAACATAAAAGTCCTAGCATCCACTGCATCTTTATAAGCATCTAAAGCTAAAACCCCATTAGGTTTGTATAAATCCATGGTTTGAATAAACAAATTTTGTAACATGGAATAAAAGGATATAATAGGTACACTTGCATCCATCTTAATGGTTATGAATTGGTGATAAATGATATAGGGGCTTATGATCTTTCCAAATTGATCAATATAGATAGTGTCAAAGTGATTCCATGAGGTAATACAATTATCAGGTAAATTGAGGAATTATTCATATGTAGCATCTATGAATGTAAATGGAAATAACCTATCAGATACATCTTCATGGATAACATTTAATAATATTGAAGTAGCCTTTAAATATTTAACATGTTCTTCTATAGTTACAACACTAGTTGGACTAAATATTGACAAGTATTTTTTAAGATTACATGGTAAATCATCAACCACACCTAGTATATTGATGAGGGAACTCCCAAGCCATGCCATATCTAGATGAATATTGAATGCAGGAGTCCCTTGTAAGGGTGAAGATGGTAAAGACTTAGAATGCCTATGCCTTTCTCTATCTTTCTTGGTTCTTTGGTGGGTTTCTAGCTTGATTAAGGGTTCTCTAGTCTCTGAATGTGATTTGGTCCTAATCCTTGGCAATTCTAGCTTGAAAATTAAGTATCTTATTTTAAATATAGTGTGTCAAGTTAGATTTCACAAATAACAACAATCAACCTGCATACTAAGCCTATTTTTTAAAGATTTACTCATAAAGGGACAAAAGACACTGACCTTTGACTAAGCAAGCTTAAATATGTGTTGAATTATGTAAGGATGGCCATTCTTTATGACCTGTGACTTAAGTAAAATCAATATTCATAAGTAATTTTCAATATTCAACCAAAATAAGCCATCCTAATCTCAAATACTATGAATCCTTAAAACTTGAAGCCATCTTTACAAGAATTTAACCATTTCTTTATACAGAACTAAGATATTTGACCTATGAAGCACAAAGATAGGTCAAAACACATTTAAATATCAAAGATATTTGCACTTAGAGTGAAGAATCACTCATAAGGGTTAAGAATCCTTCAAACTTAATGCAATAAATATCACAATTGATCAATTGGGCCTCCTTCTAGAACCAACAAAAGATTCTCTTATTGATGCTTCTAACTACCTCATAGGTGCTCTTAGTGTTGATTAACACTTCTCATTTTAGGATATTGAAGTTCCAAGGCATGAGTTGTAGTTGGTGATAATTCGGGATGTTTGTGGTGGAATAGAAGAAGAGTGTGAGAACTATCCATAATATTTGTTTAATTTGGTGGTTGTGAGCCACCAAGGTCTTGTATTTGAATCTTTGTGATATTTATTGATCTAAAAAATAAGATAAATGGATATTAACATTGATCTTAAGCTAAAGTGAGCTTTGATAAAGAAGATAGGAAAGAGGAGGGTAAGACAAAAAAGAAAACATGATTACAGGCTTCCATCTCAAATATCATGATAAGGTTTTAATTAGTTTGAGAATAGATGAACCAATTTATGATGTAAAATAGTATGAACCAAGATTCACTCATAAACTAGACAAACATCAAAGGAACTATATAAGTCACAAGTAAGAACTAGGTTTACTTTAAATAATTTACTATTGTAACTTGAATAGCATGAGCACATCCAAATTTAGAGAAAATGAAATGAAGTATACCTAAGATCTTTTGGTTAATCTAGCATAGCATAAATCAATAACCTTATGACAAAAAATATAGCTCAAAATGCAAATAACCATTCACATCTAAGAATTTAACTTGCAACTGAGAGATAGAATTGTATTTTAACACACTATTTAGACAATCTTTTTAGAATTCTTTAGTTATATTAAAATTCCCTTTTGTATATAACTACTCAAAATCTCTCCTCTTTATAAAGGGTAACCACTTCCTATTTATAGGGAACATAGGTAGTGGTACTACTTAACTTCTAAAAAAATCTATATGTTAGATAAGGATAGTTGTCTTTAGATTAAAAAGATAAAATGCACATGACCTTCTACGTCAAATTTGAAAATAGAATTAATATATGCTAACAGACTAGCATATATGTATTACAAAAGAATATTACTTTCATAATACATTGGTGAGTCTATTATATTATTTCTTGAGTATGTCTTTCACCCTAGTGTATTGTTCCTTGATTAGCTCAAAATCTATTATAGGTTTCATCAGATAATCCTCTTCTCGATCTATGAATGTACTAAATTCTTTATCATTCCTAGCTATGAGTTCATGAATGAATTATGCCTCTACAATTTATCTTCCTAAGGTAATGATGGTGTCAAATACCCTTTAATTATCCTTGATAGACTGGCCCTAGGTTTCCTTGATGTTCTAAATGAACGCATCAACCCTTTACTTTAATTCTCCATCTTCCATCAAGCCTATTGCAGTGAGTTGAGAAGGATTTGTCAACAAGGGTTCCAAGAGATTCTCCATTCTATACATCAAGTCCTTGTCCTCCTTTATGAAATTGTTAAAATTATTATACCAAGTGCTCAAGTCCTATATTATATCTATGATGACCCCTAGGAGGATGTTCAAATGTCCCAATTTGATTATTTTAATGTCTTAGACCTATTTTATATTATGCACATTGATCAATTCAATTGTTTGGTGTCTTGAGTCCTGCCATTGAATGATTATGCTTGAGTTGTCTCAACTTGATGGGTCAAGAAAGTTAATATAAGCTTCATGGTCTTCAATCCCTCAAATATTTCAAGAAAAGACTTATTCAACATCTTTAATATGTCCTCAGGGATGAAAAATATAGCATGTGGTTCCTAGTCATGCTTCTCCTTTTCTAGGTTGATGATTATTTGTTTCATTCCCTTGACCCCATCCAAGGTCATTGTTGATTAAGACTTAGTAAAACATTCTATGTCCTTTTGATAGATGGGGTGTTCCCCTACTACTTTCCCTTGCATAAGAGCTAGAGATATAAAATGCTCCACTCTTTAGAAGGTGAACTCCCTATTTCCTATAGTGGCCTTCTTTGTTGTTACCTTCTCAAACTTAGATGTGTCTAGATTGTATTGTATAATGGATATTGGTTTAAAGAACTTAGAAAACTCTAAGATCTCAATCTTAGTACCACTTGATGCTCTAGTATCTTCAATTATTTTACCACTCTCCTTGGCTACTTGAACAATTATCCTTTCCTCCTATTCCTTCATGAGCTCTCTTATCTAGGGCTTAATATTATCACTAGTACCAATACCTATATTTCTAGTGAGTGCTAATTAATGTGGCTGAGATGGAACCTTTTGGAGATTCCCATATATGAAATAGTCAGGGATGATAGGTCCATGTATGGGGAACTCATCACTAAATAAATTAAATTCACTCATAGGATGGGTCCATGTCACCTTTGGTATTTTGGAGGACCTAGGAATAAGGGACATCTCTGCTTCCCTTTTATTTTGTGGGATAGGGACTAATTCTAAGGCTAGTTCTTTACCCTTCTCCATCTCACTAGTCTAGGGTTCTTCAAATTATTCCAACTTAGCTATGGCTTTCTTAACTCCCTCACCTTCCTTGTATGACCCATAGGTCTCTACAATCTCTTTGAAGAATTATTCAACTATTTCATATGGCTCTAGGGAAATCATGTCAATGTGATCTTTTAGAAAAGGTGGCTTTGGAGGTGTAACTAAGGTTGAAGGACCCTCTCTAGGCATTTCTTTCAATTTATTCTTATCAGGTCATTGAATCTAGAGGACTTGCTATTATGGGGGCCTTTGAGGTGAACTTGAGGTGGAAGGTAGTATATGGTACTACAATGGGTTCATCTACCAAATTTCCCTAGCTAGTTTCTCTTCTCTCTACAACCTATGCTCAATTTTGAAGCCATGTTGCCTACACTTAGCTAACATCTCATCAAAGTTTGTAGCCTTGGTGTAGAAATGGTAATATGGGCCAAGCCTATGATCATAAGTCACCTTGGTCAATTTCTTGGACTATAGATGGAGGACCACCCTATTATTAGGGTCCCATTCTTTGAGGTCATCCTTTAGAAAATAGAAGCCATCTCTATGTCAGGGCATAACATCTAATTATTTCCAACCATGAATCATGGTCCTTTCAGTAAAGATAGGAAAATGATGAAAAATGTCCTTCCTCTTCTCTCTACACATATTGTTAATCCCTTGGAGGAGTTGGGAAGCAATTTATTGCACAACCAATTTGATAGGGACATAAACTGATAATATAAATGGCTGAGTCATGAGTCCCTCCATCCTAATAATGGTGCATTATAGGTAATACCATATGTCCCCCATGGGTTCTACACATTTATTGATGAGAGGGTACACTCTAGGCATGGGGTTCCCTATGATAGTCTTAACCAAAGTAAGATATATGTAATCACAAATGAATTGCATGTGTCGCCTATATTTAAAGATATATAATTTGGAATAATTATGGGATATGGTGATTTTATTATGAGAGGACCAATTATTGATATCAAGAATGTTTTTAGATGCCATCAATGAGTCCAAAAAATAGGACATCATGGTGAATTATTGGTTGGTCTTTCTTTTAATACCATAGAATTGCCTTCCCAAGTTGATGCTAATTAGCTCTATAATAGGTTGAATTAGCATCCATTCCACCATGATATACATGTAGGAGAACAATCTAGAGTTGACATAGGTTTTGGTGATTGCTCTAACTACTCTATTTAATAGGTTCATTATGATCCTAATCCCCTCCCTAAATTACATGATAGGGATCCTCCCATCATTATTCCTAGATATGGGCAGTCCTTGTTTCAACTAAGGTCTTATAATGGTGTCCAAATTATGCTTGGTTTTCCACTCGTTAATGGTAGGGAGGTCTATGCGAGCCTTAAGGAGTATATAATAGACCTCAAAAACTATAGGGGCATTGTATTCAATTCATTTTGAAACATCTTCCCTAACTACCCAATCACCATCAATTATATAATCAATAAACATAATGGCAAGGACATCAATCTAATGGATTACATCTAGTTTTATAGCTACTCAATGAAGACTAGACATCTGAATTGTAACCAAGTCATAGAATTTCCTCTTGGTTAATACAATCCTTTGCTCACTAGAAGTGAGGGGCTATAATTACTCAATAGCAAAGAAGATCTCTAACTAGTTACTCATTCCATTTTTGAGTGCCCCAATGTCTAAATATGTATCTTTAAAATGTCTTCCCTCATTTTATATATACAAATATAGTTTAGCCTCCTTGTTCTATTATTTTCTAGCTACTAGGGTTTCTTAGAGCTTTAATGGTAAAGTTCATGGACTTCATAAATATGTTCATGCCTTAGATCTTATGGATAACCTTAATTTTGAAAATCTTATCCTTTTAGGTTTTCCAAATCTTTGGATTTGTCATTTAGTGCTTAGATGGCACCTACGTGGATTTCCCATGCTTGTTCCTATGGCATCCCCATGAAATTTCCTTTGAAAACTAGCCATTGGTTTTCAAATCAAGTCTTTATTTTTGATCCATCAGATCAATATCTCTAAATAAGTTCAAACCATTGATGAAGATATTTCAAGTATCCTCTAATTATATTTTGGTGTTAAGATGAGCATGGTTCTTCCACATGTCGATCCATTAGGATCTGGCATCTTTGGTCAAAAAGTAATCTTTAATTTTTCTCCATAAAATCAAAACCTCTAATGAAGTGTAATCTATTGGATCCTATGAGATGCACATAGTCAAGTCATGAGGCCTTAGTAAAACTTTAGGTCCAAAAATTCATTCCCAAGATTTATCTATGTTGATAAACACTAATAAACTTAGGTTAAAGTATTTTATGATAAGTTTTCTCTATTAATGTGCTAAGGGTCCTTCTAAAAGGTTGATTAGAAATTCCCCCTTTGCTTAAGAAAAAAGGTTGGATGATGTTAAATTTGATGGCCTCGCTACCATCAAAAATGTCCTCATAGATTTTAAATGATGGGAGTGAGACTATCAATTTTAAGCTTAAATTTTGGTCTATGAGGGCCTATATTTTATTCTTGAGGTCATATTGTGTTTGCAAATATAACTATTATTCAAGTTTAAATTATGGCCTTGGTCCATTTGACCATGTTCTAAGGATTATTGATGAAATAATTTGCACCATTAGATTGTATCTCTAGGGAAGTGAGGGTCATTGGATCAAGATCCACATGCTCATCAGTGATTTGTTTAGCTCAGGGTGGGTCCCTTTGATCAGCATTGGTTCACATCATTAGATCAAGACCTTCAATGTGGTGAGAGCCATTTATTATGATTTAAGAAGTTAGAGTTGATTATTTTTCAATATCAGGGCCTCATTTGTCTTTGCACAATCAAATCAAAACCTCTAAGTGAATTTGGATCATTGTATATACAAAAGTGCATGAACTTTAAGTTAGTCCAATGGGTTATGCATTGGCTTACATTACATGATTAGTCTTAATTCAATATTATAAATAAATATGATGAATATTAAAGCTAAGTTTTATTATGATAAGCCTAATGTCAAAAACATTAATTTGGTTCCCTTTGATCTTACATAAAAGTTTAGATGAGGTTTAACTTGATAGTATCACTAAAATCAAAGACATCCTCACATATGTCAAATGATGGGACCGAGAATGTCAAATTGAATGCCATGAGAAATTTTCATAAAACATGAGGTCAAAGTATGGTTCCTTTGGGGTGATATCACACCATTAAATTAGATCGGTGATGTAGTGAGAGTCACTAGATCTGTGATCAAATAAAATCATTGAGTTAGGACCCGATACACATAATGGTTTAGACTAAGGTTCTAATCTCAAGTTGTCATTTATGTTGATAAACATAGACACATTTAAGATTATAACTTAGGATAAACATTAATTAAAGACTTGGCTATAAACCAAAGTAGTCCACAAACTAATAATTAATCAAAGTTAGGAGTCTAACAAAAAGGGGTAAAATAAAAGGTCCAAGTGTGATATTATATTAAGGTTTAGTTATGTAAAAAACATGTCTGAACCTTAATATAAAATTAGACTTAGGGTTTTTCTGAAAAATATAAATGATTTCTCGTTAGGATTTTTCTGCCATTTTTTGAATTCAAATTACATAGTTTTCTATATGGAAAACCCTAACTTCCTCCATATAACCTACATTTTATCATATTAAGATAAAAATTATTAAATATATTTGATAAAGCATAATCAAAATTAGATATGTATAGGTTTATGCCTTTTTAAGTGGACATTCTTCAAATTCCAAGAAAGAATGACCTTTTTCAATGCTAATTCAGGGCACAAATGTTATAAATCATTCATAAGGGTCCCTATTTTTCAAAAGTATAAAAATGGGGGTATGTTGGTCCCAAAAGTTCCTATTCACTCTCTCAATATTTTTGTCTTGCAAACTCTTCTTGTTCTTCAAAGGTTAAGATAGGCTGAGGATGTTGAACTTCAAGAGGAAGTTCAAGTTCAAGTAGTGGGTTTATGGGATTGATACCTCTACTACATGTTGACCTAGTAAATACAATGGAATATGAATGAATAAATGATAAAACATGGTCTAAAACTAGATATTACCTTGAATGGATTCACTAAATTCTATGTATAACACCATATATAGATATGATGTTGTCAAGACCAACATTCATGTTAATAATATGTCTTTAAGACAATGGTCCCATTGGGTGTTCCATAACTCTTATCACCAAATATTACACCATAAAGATGGTTTTTCAAGCCTAATCTAATATTTAGGCAATATTTGATTACCTATAGGCCTATGGCTTGCCTATACTAGAGTTAAACCTATAGGTTTAAGGGCTAGCTTTGTAGATATGAATTTGATTGCTTATCACCTACACTACTTTCTTACTTGGATGAAAATGGATATATGTAACATGGAAATAGACTACTATAATTAGGTTATACACCAAAAATATCTCCACTAAACTACCATACCATTGCATTAAGAAACATGGCTCACAACACTAGTCTCAAAATCTGGAATTAATCTAACATTAATATTTTCACCAAATCTTTCACCCTATAGGAGGTTTTTCAAGACTAATCTAATATTTGGGAAACATTGGAATACTTCTAGGTATGTTAGTTACCTATACAAGAAGTAGAACTCTAAGTTTAAGGGATAGCTCCGTAAATTTGCCTTTAAGTGCTTATCACCTACACTAATTGATTTTTTGTGGGAAAATGGATAGAAGTTTGCATGAAAATAAAATAATCTAAAGGGGTGATACACCATGAATATTTCCACCAGATCATCACACTCCTTTCACTAAGAAGTAAGACCTACAAACTAGCTTAAAATTCCTAAGATGTTCTAACATTAGTATTTCAATATAGGGGTGATATGCATGAGACAAGTCAAGGTAAGTAGACTGAAGGTCATTTGAAAACTTAAAGGACACATTCACACTTTAAGGGAGCCCAAACACACTAACTACACTCTATATGACCTATTAAAATGAGAAATTCTTTCACTAAACATGAAAGGATAAGGATAAGCAAGGATAAAATCTTATCACTAGACCCCACCATTCATCACTTCACTAAATTAGAAAATATGTTTTTGAAATAAAAACTAGATTTATTGAATTATTCAGTGTAAAAGTACAACATTAAACCAACAAGGCTTCATCATACTAGGTGTGGTATTAGTCTACAAGGGACAAAATGGCTATTACTTATAGAATGTGAGAGAAAAGTGAGAAGAATGAAGTTCAAGAGTGACAAATCCACTTGTCAAGCTAAGAAATAGTTAAATTTTTAGGATAATGGATTATTAAATAGACCATGCAAGGTCTCTATGGATAAATGTCTCTCCAAGCATGAAACTCCTCAAATTTGTTGTAGGATTCTTCAATTAACTGTTTGGAAATTGCCTTAATCATTTGGCCTTACTTGAACACTCCATAATAGACTGGGGATAGATGAGATAATTTCACTATGATGGGAGGGTTATAAATAGGATCCAACATGCACTGGATGTGTCCCTAATCATCAATATTCTTCTAGATAAGTGTTTTCAATATCTATAACCATAATCACCCTTGTTTAGAATTGTTTTCACATTTGGCACTAAAATAGTCATTAGTTGTTAAATAAAATATATAAATGGGAGAGTATGACAATTTTAAAGGATCATAAATTCTCTATATCTATCATTTAGACCTTAAAATTCCTCCCAATTGGAGTTATCATTTTTTCACTTGGTGATCACTCTTCATTCACTATGCCAGTTTAGATTGACTAAAGTGAAGGTGCTTGTAGAGGTACTTGTATTATTTTATAAATAAATATATTTACATTGGAGTTATATTATGTATTAATATATCTCTGAAAGTGATACGAATAATTTGAAACCCTTATTTACCTATAAAACATAAAAAATTGTTAAGAAATTCCATTTTTTGCCCTGTTAGTATAAATAGGGTAGAATTCACTTTAATGGGAAGGATCACTATGGATTATCATGAAATTACAAGATAATTTACAAGTCAAAATATCCCTCTTATATTTCATTACTTCTTTATTTTCTCCATCAGGTCATTATTAAGGGTTTTAGAAGATTCTGAGTGGTTTTAGCCCTTAAGGATTTTTCATATAAGTTTGACATTAAATCCTTCAAATAATTCCAATAAAACCTAATATATGACCCTATTAATCATATAATAACTACTAAAGACACATTATAGACATCTGTATAGATATGAGCTTCTAAACTTAGCCTTTCAAGGTTTTTCCTGCATTTTGTGCACCCTGAGTTGTTCTTGAGCAAAGAAAATAGCTTTTTCATGACTTTATCTATAAAATAAAGGTTTAAAAACACCTTATAACTACATATTAAGGTATTATAATGTTTTTAAAGATTCATCAGACTCTATAAATTATATTATCCTCCCAATTGAGATTTAGTCCTAGTCAAGGCCTAATATGCTTGATTGTACCTTTGTAGGTTTAGGTTACCATATCTAGTCCATAGAAACTATGAGGAATTTATCTTATTAATTAATAATCAATTAAATTTTTTAATCCTTTGTAAAAAATTTTAAATGTCTCCCAACTCACCTTCTTTCTTTTCTTATGACAAACATGTAAAGGATGACTCTTTAGGAGTGCCCTCAATTTGAGACAAAGTAGACGACACTTCCCTTATTATCCCAAAAAAGATGATGGTAAGGGGGGATCAAGTAAGTATTGGTGACATTATATAATTATTTTTGTAGATATATCAAATCAATATATCATTCAACTCTTCAAATACCCAAAGATAGGCTTCTCAAGCTCGTTGACTATGTATCAAACTAGTGTACTAATTGTACTTCATGTGTTGAACTCCTTTGACCTACTTCCCTATTTACATGTGATAATAATATCATGATATGTTATTTATCACTTGTGAATGTTTTATTTTAACTTATCCACCACACCAACCATTGAAAAAGTCCTCAATCTGTAACTTCCTCTTTGACAGACCTAGTTGGCAAGTTAAGAAATTATGTTGTTTGCTAAAAAATGGCATACCTATAGCTATATAGTATATTATTAGGTATTTTTATATGGATATAACACCATATAATAGTCATTGTATTTCATATAATATTTTTAATTTTATATACTATGATTTGAGTGAGACCAACACACCCACTGTTTAGTCCAACTTGTAGTGTTACCTTGCAATCAACCTGTAGGTATCTATTCTGAGGACAAAAAATCTATTGTAGGTTATGATGTGGGTTGAACCCCATATTTAAAATTATCTCAATTTTTTTATACCAATAGTTCCATTTCAATCCCAATGGAATAGTTATATTCAATATTATGGCTTCATCAGGTCTTATATCACCACAAGGCCATTTGGGGTTCAAAATCTATATATAATACTGAGGTAGAGCAGTGACATATTGCATGAGTTGTGAGGTATCCGTAATCATAATATAAAAATAAAATAATTTCATGTCAAAACATATCCCCTATTTCAGGTATTCATGATGGAAATTTTTAGACCTACCAAGACTTTATATGTTTCACTGTGGGAGGATTGATAGAAGGGTGAAAACCTTATTTTGGAAAGTTTAAGGTAATGAATCCCTAAAGTACTTAAAAAATATAGGATCATTGTTTAAAGACTATCTAACACTAAATGTATTCACTAATAATTTCTACATCACCCTTATCATCTCAAGATCTTAGGGGAGGTCTAAACAAGTTTCAACATATGCCTTCCAATTACTCCATACTTTGTATGAGTCTCTTGTAGGTGCACATTGTAGGATGTAGTTAGTGAAGGTGATAACTTGAAAATATGAATATTGAATGAACCTATAATAAATCTTAAGCCTCCATGAATACATCAAACTAGTTTCAACATCTTCATTCTAATATGGTTAGTCTCCTTTAGGGTAGTTGTAGGTGTTTATCAATGATGTAAGACTATGTATAGAGTTTGCATTGGTTATCACAATATTTTATATGTAATTTGAATGGCTTGGATTTTATTTCTCATGTTCTAATATTTCACCCAACCTTTGAAACTCTTAATTACCTTTCCATGACTTTATTCATAACTTTCTTTCACCTGATTCACCTGACTATATGTGAACATATGTAGGAAACTAACTATATTGGTATTTCTTGACTTCTCACTTCCCATGGATATGTTTTTGGGACTAAAAATTCATTTATAGGCTGAGAATGATGTTTTTTAGAGTTTCATACCGCATTAACCTTTATTGAGACCACTATAGGAAAGGAAAACCTCTATAGTTGATGATCATGCCTACAACATAATAGTAAAGCTCCTACTATGACAAATTGAGATGTTTTGCTGCTCAATCCACCTAAAAACATGTAATAAAATATGTAAAATATAATATAATGATTTGAACATAATTTATAAGTAATTTAATCAATTTTATTATATGGTTCAACATAAATAAAAATAAAACCTGCAAGGTTTGGAGATTAATATGTAAAAAGGAATAGTCAACTTCTTAACATTGATTCATATAGGAAAATGATATTTTAAATATATTATTAATATAAATTAGACTAAGGATACTAACATATCACAATATATTTTATGTTGAGTCAACTTCTATAAAATGTACTCAACCAGAATGGGTTGGTCACTTTTGCATGTCTAGTGGAGTAACGAAGAGCTAAAATGGTTTTAAGCTATATTTAGGACTTTTAGAGCTATAAAAGTGTTAAATTAAGCTCATGAAAGCTAAAGAGTCACTTCAAAGACTTCCAAAGGTATCAAAACCTCTATAAAATTCATACAACTACCCAAACTTCCTCTTCCCTAAATGTTTTCTTGATTTTAACATAGTACTTACAAGTTTTTCAGTTAGGACTAACATGACTAACAAGGATGTGACATAGGGGATGATGAGAGAAACTTGGACACCTTAATCTACTTAGGAAAAATTTCCAACCTTCATAAATGGATTAAATATGACTCTTTATGACATGAAATGGTAGAAGTACTAAAAGTTGACCATGATAAATCTAATGACGTACCAAATGACCCCAACTAATACCATGACACACCTCATAAGACCTTATAAGACCCTATATCAAGTTTTATACTATAGGGGGTTGACATATTTTGAATTGTGGTCAAAATAGTCAATAAATAGTATTTCAAACATGGAGGTGATATGCATTAAACTACTATAGGTGAGTGAACCAACGGTCAAATTACAGACATTAAGGCTACTCTTTACACTTAAATATATAAAAATGCACTTTAGTATAATTCATGTGACCTATTACAGTGGAAATTACTTGCATAAAACATGGAAGAGTTGAGAGAAAATAATGATATATACTAATCACTTAACTTTTCACTATACACCACTTCACATGCTTAGACAAGATATCTTGTGAACGCAAAACCAAATTGGAAATATTTATTTCAAAGGAAAAATATAGTATCAAAATAGAAGAGTTATATTATAGGAGAATAGATTTTGAAATAGATAATGAATTTTTTTTTGGACAAGTGTCCCTCTGAAGCATTAATAACTCCTCAAATTGGCATAGGGCCCTCAAATGGCCTTCTTAAAAATTTCCTTCATGATGAGGCATCTCTTCATTACTCAAATATGAACTATAAATAGTTGACACATGTTAAATATCTTATAGGGGTTCAAAAATAAGATGTAATAGTCATCAAATGTTTCCCTAACTGTTAACATTCTTTATGACACTTATGCTCACTATCTGGAGTCATTTATTGGTCTTCTAGGCCTCATTATTCACATTTATCATCAAATTGGCCTTTATTTTCTCAAAAAAATCCATGTAATAGTTGTTAAGACACATTTATATAGTATCTTTACCTTCCACTCCATTAGGTAGACCTTAAAAAGATCCAAATTTGGACTTCTCATCTTCTCACTATGCAGTCCTCATTTCCACTATCTATCCAAGACTACCTATGATGAATGGTGGAGCAGAGGATATTTTTAACATAAATAAGGTGAGAAGTGATAATATGTAATTAGTCCCTACATACCTCATTAAATATTTTCCATCCATCAAATCTCCTCTATACCTACAAAACACTTAAAAACTTATAAAAAAGCCTTGAATTTAGCTTGTTCATACAAATAGTGTATATAACAATTGGATGCCCAAGATATTGATTGATTTATAGAAATTATTAATGAAATTTCATTTCCATTTAACCCCATTTTAATTAATATTATTTCCTATTTTATCCATCAAGTCTTTGGTAAGGTTTTAAGGAGGGGTTTGATCTATTTGGACTATTAAGGATTGTTTATAAAATCTTGATGTCTAACCTCCAAAAAAATGCCACTCAAACGAAATTTAGGACCCTCATAAACTACCCCTATATTATTTATGTCTCATTATTGGTGTATATACAAATATGAGTACTTGAAGTTGGCCTATTGAGCTTTAGATTGTATTCTAGACACCCTAAAGTGAGTTTGAGCTAAAAATGACCCCTCTATGTAGTTATTCTATAAAAAATTGTTATTTGAGACTATATAACCTCCCTTGAATGTATTCAAATGGATTGGATATTTTCCATCATCATGTGACTGAATCAGGCCTAATTCTAGGCATAACAGGCTTGACTATGTATCTAAGTTCATGGCCACTTGTGAATGTTCTCAACATATAAATATTATTATTATCACTAATTTAAATTCATACCAACATTATACCTCATATAATAGTGATTCAATACTCCAATTTTCATAAATATCTCATTCACATACATGCATGCAATCTTACTTTTAATTGGAGTGCCCTTTGTCTAAGACAAAATAGAGGAAATCTCCCCTATTTGTTCATCCAAAATAATTTTATGATAATTTATATTAGGTCATAGGTACATTAGACATATGATTTCAATTCTTTATCACCTTTTTAATGTCCCTAACACATCAAATTTTTACGACAGGTTTACAAGACTAGATTGTACATAGAGTTTGAACCACCTATGATTGTAGGTTGGTATTCCTACTATGTTTCATCTATATAAGAATCTAATAGAATATGGAATATTCACTTTTAAAGTTTATTTTATATGTTACATCCATCATGTATCTATTCTAACCTTCCAAGCTCATATCTCTCCATTTGCATGAGTTAGTTTGTCTTCTATAGCAGACTATAGGTGTTTATCTTAGTAGAGATTTGAGGTTTCCTATAGGTAAGGGTGTGAATTTAGAAATTATTTTTAATGTCTAGGTTATTATTTAAGTTAAAATTTTTATCTCATACTTGTTATATTTACTATGCCTACATGATATTCTTTTTATGTCTCACTATCAACATATTGTGGGTCTACATTCTGACTATGATGTTCCATTTAAGAAACCATGGGGTTACTATATATGATGATATGTCTCTTAAAATTTAAATTTACTTTATTTTATCCTTATTGATGTTACTTAGACCATTACATACCAATATTAACTCTTCTCATGCTTAGAGACCACAATTCTACTTACCATTGCAAGTTAGATTACTTATAGCCATCTTAACACAGTGTTTTTTGAGGGTCTCATGTCAAAACCTACTTGAGTTAGAAACACATAAAACATCATCATATATTTATCAATAAAAAAATTTATTTTATCAAGAATTTCACCTATTCTAGGGATACATGATGAAAAAACTTAGGCATGTCTAGACTTCAAGACATTCTACTATGGAAAGACCAAGTGTATGAGCAAAATGTGATTTGGATAAATTAAGGTAAAACTTCTTAAATACAAATTTCTCAACTTGAAAACCTTGAACTCAAGTCTTCCTAATTTAAATTTACTCATCATTTTCATAATGGAATTCTCAATTCTCTTAAACTTATTCAAAATTGTCAAGTGAGTTCAACCATCTCTATTTTAACTCTGCCCAGACCTCTATAGATTGCACTTAGACCCCTATTGGAGATACCTATAGGTGTCATTATATGTAATACTATGTACTAGGAATTGGTTTTCCAAACCTATTTCTAAACTTTGGATATCTCAATCTATTATTTTTACTTTAGAATCCTCTCAAAACCTTGAAACCTTCTTAATTTCATCAATCATGACTTATCAGGGTTTCTTTCACTTGATTATAAGTGATAGTCATAGGGTTTCCTAAATTTATTTGGTTTCTAACTATGTTTTTCCAAAAATTACATTTTTAGATTCAAATTTCAAAGGAAAGAGTGGTCAGTATGTAATGGGAGAGTGAAACACAACACATCACCTTTGTTTTGAGACCACTACAGGAGAGAAAAACTTATACAACTGATGAAATAATGTTTGTAGACCATAGTGGATTCTCTACTATAAATAATGAGATGTTTATTACTATATAATTCAAAAAATACATTAAAATTATATTTAAACCTTATGATAATTATGATAATACTATTCAAGATCATGTACAATACTTGGTGTTCTTAAACTAGTCAAAAAAGAGGAGAAAAATAAACTCATAGGGATGTGTAGGAAAAAAAGAGTCACCAACCTTCTTAATAATGGTCCATGAATCATATTACACCAAAAATGTAAATAATTCCATGTATTTGTATTATATAGAGGATAATATAACCTACTAAGTGTACTTACTCTGACTTAACTCTTTTTGGTTGTACCAAACTAAAACCGGTTGACCATTTGACCTTGTCTAGGATATCGATAGGGAAAATAGAATGGTTTTGATAAATTTTAGGTATTTAAAATATTCCTATGCATGTAATTGGATTTTATGAATCCCAAGAGACAATCTAAAGTCACCATAAATTCCAAATGTGTTTTGCAGGCCATATAATTTTTTGAAAGTGCCTAAAATTACCTGATCTTCTTACTTTCAATGTTGATCTTATAGTTATCAGTCTAACACTTCCATATTTGAAATGAATATGAAATATAGACATTATATATGATTTTTAAACATTTTTATTCAATGGTAAACCTGTAAAACTTTAATAAATATGTGTGTAAAATATGGTTATGGTAATGGCATGTTTGAGTGGTGTTGGGGAGTTTATTTAGCACTATTACAATTAGGATGATATTGGATTCATAATCTCCATGTAATACCTTTTAAATTCATATTTTTATTAAATATATTCATGGTAATATGATCATTATAGTTTTTTGGATTGAATATGAATATCCATTATAACAAGAAATATTATTTTCATGACAAATAATTTTACAACATAATAAGGTTAGTCATACATGAAAGGGTAATAAAAAGGAAATAAAATTTCATAGGTAACCAATAATTTAGAGTTTATTTCATTATATCTATACAAATAATTCTATTAGATCCACATTTAAACCTTCATGACCTAACCAATTATTTACACTAGGACACCATGTTTCAAAGAGGATAAACATACCAATAGTTACACCAAGGAAATCAAAGAGAATCAAATAATGAGTTACACAATCCAATTTTGATTATACAAATAATTCAAGACAATATAGACATATATGACATACACAAAGTATTATAGATTTTCCATATTTATATTTGGCACATACACATGATCCTTGGTAGCATGAGAAATTTATTTGCCATATTTAGAGTATAGATCACCCTATGATCATCCTTTTAATTGGTTCATCATATATCACTCTATCTACAAAAAGAAATAAATAAATACAAAAAAAAAAATCAAATAATGAAGAAAATGAAAAACATTCAAATAAATAAAAATATAAAAATATTTAGCATTTCACATGTTTACTATATTTTTCATGTGTTATTTAATTTATGTTATTAGATATCATATAATTTATATAAACACATATGTTTCATGGGTACTTGAGTATGATACATGCATACATTAGATACATGATACATGTAGATGTTGGACCTTTATTATTCCCATGTGACACACTATAATTGGGGAATATTGCTTCTATTTAATCATGATTGACATGAGTTATATTATTTTATGATAATTTTCCATTAACATGTGGATATTATATACTAACTTTTACAAATTCCTATAATCATTATACTACCTTACATAGTGTACTTTATATGCTATTCTAAATAACATTTTTATAAAATGTGTATGCATGGACTAATATGACATGATTATGCTAGTTGCTTATTTTTTATTTACTTCATCTCTTCATATGGATTAGTTGAGTATACTTTGTGTTTGTTTCATCATCTTGATTGCATATCATTTGAACATTATCCTTGTATGTTGGCCACTGATCCTTGAGTGTATCATGTTTCTTTCATGTGTGTAAATTCCAATATGTATTCACCTTGAGTGTGCATAATTTGAATATGCCCCTTGTTTTTAGTTTCCTTAGACCCATATTTACATGAAATTGATCTATCTTCTATGTGTGTTTGATTATTTACTAAGTTTTTTAATTATAATGTTTCTATGATCTATATAATATATCTTAGGTCTTATTATGTATGCATAATATGAGATTCATTAATAGATCTACTTTGATGTGATACCAATTTATTATGTTCTTTACTACATTATTTACATGGATACATAATATTTTTCTTATCCTTTTGAGATAATATGACCATGTTTTCATTCCCATCACCTAAAAAGGGGGAATATTAGAAGTATCATGTAATAGATACATGAATCCATATACATGTAGTTGAGAAAACT
The DNA here is from genome assembly GCA_037957365.1 of Torreya grandis. NCBI lineage: Eukaryota > Viridiplantae > Streptophyta > Pinopsida > Cupressales > Taxaceae > Torreya > Torreya grandis. The sequence goes on from JARHVA010007472.1 coordinate 369,822, forward strand.
AGTAGAATTTGATACAATTTACATGGTTTATATATAGACTTGGGATAAAATATTATACATTTGGTACAAACTTGGGATAGATTTTTCAGATTTGTGGCACATATTATACATAGTTTATAGAAAAGAGATTAAACTTTCATATACTTCAACTTGAGACATATTTAAGGTGTATATGCCATGAAAAGATACCAAATTATAAATACATTATTAATGCATTGACCTTACCTAGATGCACCATTTGAGCATTTGTCTACTACATTAGTTGGCTCCTTTGATTAGTATGATCAAGATTTAATGATATTTATAGAATTGGAACTAAGTTTATTTATGTTGGGTTGATATAACTACACCATTTGACTCAGGTGAGATTGACTAGATTATGTTTACATTGGGTTTTGCAATTAAGATTTAGTGATCTCGATGGACTTGGCACAATCACACTCATACTATATTAGGGGTATGAACACCCTCCAATTACATTATTCACATATTCAAGTTTATGTTTTTAACCTTTCTCAAATGCTTTGAATATGAAACATCATTACAAAATAAAATTATCAAGGGGAAACATAGTTTCATTGACACACAGGTCTACTTCTTCCTTTCTCTCTTTTATTTCAATTAATTTTGATTTTTCATATTTTTATTATATGAACTAATTAAAACTATAATATAATTTTTTTTAGGTCATACGCATATAGTAAATTAAAAAAAGGGATTAAGTTAGACCAAGGTGTGTGTTACATACCATGGTATGCATTTCTTTCCTTTAACTTAGTAATTCCATCCTTATGCATTACTAGATGGGAAGGTATAGATACTCAACTATAGATTAATGTGTTAAAATAATATTTTACACTTAAAAATAATAATTCATGGCTCTATCCTATATTTATTGACCTGTCATATATCTAAAAGGCTCACATTCATCATCTCACTATGCCTAAATACCTATATTATAGTTTAACCCTGATATTTTGATTACCCAAATAATTTGTATCCCATAATATTCTTAAAACATGATATATATATCATTCACTATAATTTACATAAATTAAAAAAAAAATTATATTCTTAGACACTTGTGTTTAGGTTTTGACACTAGCATTGATGCTAGTGTTCATGCTCTAATGTAGGTTTTTTTACCTTACCAACACTCAAATTTATAAATATTTGAATATATACAAATTAGCCTATTTATTTCCTTTAACAATTTTATAAGAAAAAATACAAAATTTTTAGTATAAATATTATTTAAATCCCACTCATTATTAATCTAGAAAGCATCTCTTAATTTTACACTACACTAATGAAAATTAATTACACAACTAAGTTATTGTGCCATATTTTTTCCTATTTCAAAATAAATCATAGGAGAAGATTTATTACATGTTTGAAGCATCAAAATAATAACCCATGAGTAGTATTTTCCAAGTTATAGTCTAGATCAATACATTTAGTTGTATATAATATATTACACAATTGTTCACACATAAGCCCACACAAGGGGGAGAAATAAATCAATATCAGGCCCTCTTTAGATTATATGGATATGTATATATTTCTCTAATATAGGGGACATTGAGGTCAAATTATCTTCACTTGAGCCCACTAACTACTTTATTAAGGTGGAATTACCTGATTGGAGGAGCTACAATTTTTACCAAAATATTTATATAGAGAAGTTATGTGTTCAATCCAAATAGAGAATATAAAATATAATATTAAACCCTAATATACATGGGTGGAATTTTTATAAAATATTCAATATTTTGTACATGATAATAATGTCAAAATAAGGACACTAGCATTTATGTTAGTGGCCATAAAGTAACACAATTATCTAGGATAACAGAAGGTAAATATCTAAAATCTTGTGGTGGGATATAAATATTCAAAACTTCTACTTGTACACCTACAATACTCATATATTCATATGCACCATTATAAAAATTAATTAAAATTTTTAATTCATATTGTTAGGATTAAGGTAAACCCACTTTTGATAGGTATAAAATCTAGCCTAAGTACATCAAGGAGGCTTGGGTCTCCCAACTGGATAATGGTAGGGCCCAAAGGGAAAATAATAAAATTAGAAGCACTAATGTGTGTGTGTGTGTGTGTGTGTGTGTGTGAGAGAGAGAGAGAGAGAGAGAGAGAGAGAGAGAGAGAGAGAGAGAAGAGAGAGAGAGAGAGAGAGAGAGAGAGAGAGAGAGAGAGAGAGAGAGAGAGAGAGAGAGAGAGAGAGAGAGAGAGAGAGAGAGAGAGAGAGAGAGAGAGAGAGAGAAATGGGAAAAAATATAGCCACAAATCATTGAATGAGATCAAAGAGTAAAAGTTTCTAAGCGTAGGCAAGGGAAGCTAAATCATTATTAAATTTTCTAAGAGAAAATAATTAAGGATGTTAAAGGGGGTTGGGGGAATCCTTCCTAGCTCCCAGATCATAAAATCATAAGAGACCCTTAAATTTTCAAGAAAATTTTCTCCACTATTTCCTTCTCTATAAATATTTCCAAGAGAGAATTCCTAAAGATATTTAATGAGGAAATTAACATCCAAAATCTCCTTTCCAATGGTTTAGGAAGTTCAAAACATCCTTTGAGACAATTAATGATGTTGATGGAGTCTCCTTCACTATCTAACTTTAAATTTCGTTTATCACTTGCAACCTTCATACCCCAGAGGGATACCATGGCCTATACAACATGATTATATTTTTAACTAATTATTCAAGCATATATATATATATATATATATATATATATATATATACTATATTTCCATTAGAGTCTCTGATTATCCCTCTCAGGACTAAGGTTACCCTTGGAGGCACCATCAAAGTTGAGTTTATACCATCCTTCCTCTAGAGTGGTCCATTTGGTTGAGGCTTGAGAATAATATTTTCTAATGCCCAAATCCTAAGGGAAGTTAACATCCCATAGATTCATCATACTCAACACTTTACCTTTGAAATAATCATTCTTTGTAGAGGTCATGGAAGTTCAATTTTCCTTAATTGCCTTGAAAATAATATATTTGGTGATTCCCCAGTTTAATATTTTGTTTCCAATTTTTTCTAATTCCTCAAAATAAATGTGTAAGAGTAAGGTTATATATTAGTTTCAAAGCCTTATGCTTTCAAGGTGGGTTCAATTGAAAGAAAATACCATGAATAGATCTAGGCTGGACCCAAGCAATTTTGAAAGAACTCATAGATGATAACCAAGTAGTAGTGGAATACGAGCATTTAAAGAAAAGGTGATTGACTAATTCTTCCATTTTCAAACATAGATAGCATTTTTTATTAATTTGAAAACCTCTAAGATTCAAATTATCAATGATGAGAATTTAATTCTAAGAATCCAACTAGTAGAAAATGCCAATTTATGAATCAATTTTTTTCAAAACTTGGATCAAACATGGTCCTATTCTAGAAGGTCTTGATCCACCATAAAAATAAACTTTAACTTGTACTCCCCTATAAGATTTAGGTGACAAATGATTTTTTCCTTGAAAAAAATACTCATGTGAATTTCAAAGAGTTTTGAGTTTGATTTTTCTAGAAGTCATGATTTTTCCTCTATTACATCTGTAAATGAAAGCTACTTCCAACATGGTTTTAAATTGTTCCAATACCAATAGTCCCAATTAGATATTTAACATGGTGAACTAAGGATTCATAATCCCTTATAACAAAGAGAGGGAAATTGAAAATCTAATGATCCTCTAAAAACTCAATAGTTCATCCATTTTCCATATTTAATTTGTAACCCTTACATATAATATATCTTATTTTCATCACTACTTTCCAAAAATTGGATTCTTGACTAGGAACCTCTTCTTGTAGAAAATAATCAATAGTTCTATTTATGAGATATTTACTTTTGATAACTCTAGTTCATTTATTATGTTATTTCATAATCCTCTAGGCTTGTTTCACCAAAAGATCTCAATTCATACTTTTGATACATCTCATCCCCAGGTCCCCACAACATTTGGGATTGAAAACCTTATCTCAAGCAACAATAAATATTCTATATATTTTCCCCTTCCCAATCCAAAGTAATCTCCATTGAATTTTCCCAATTCTATCCATGATTTCTGAATGGATTGAAAAACTCAACATCTAATATATAGGCATGCTTTGGAGTGAGATTTTTACCAATAGAATTTTACCAGCTTGTGATAGATAATTAACTTTCTAACCTACTAATTTTTTATTAATGAATTAGTCTAAAAAAAATATTTAATGCTACAAAATAATTTTAAAATTTTTGGTTTACCTAATAGAGGAGTCCTCAAGTATAAAGTTATCATCCATGAATTATTGATGTGTGATTTAGTCAGAGCTAGGGAAAATTTCTATTCCTTTAATAAAACCATCCTCTATGGCCTTTAGTAGCTTCCCACCAAGAGCCTTGCCATGGTGTGATTGAAAAAATATATCTTTTGGCAAAATTAATGAATTACACAAAAATAAATTTTTAATGCTACAAAATACTTTTAAAAGTTTATGTTTACCTAACAGAGGAGTCCTCAAGTATAAATTTATCATACATGAATTATTGATGTGTGATTTAGTTATAGCTAGGGAAAATTTGTATTCCTTAAATAAAACCCTCCTCTTTTTCCTTTAGTACCTTCCCACCAACTTATCATCCATGAATTATTGATGTGTGATTTAGTCAGAACTAGGGAAAATTTGTATTCCTTTAATAAAACTATCCTCTCTAGCCTTTAGTAGCTTCAACTTTAAATTAACCTTAAAGTATACCATTAATGATAACCAATAATTTTAGCCTAGTAATATAGTTTAGAATAAGTTTTATATCAAAATTGCTAAAACCAATATTTAGAGGATGGGCATGAGGAATCTCAAAGAAACTCTATCATAAGATTTATGTATATCTAATTTGAGAAGCATACCTACCATTTTATAATGTTCCAAGGAATTTATAGCTTCATCAATCAAGATAATATTATCATAAACCTTTTTCCCATCTATAAAAGTGCTTTATTAGATTAAAATGGTCTTGGGGAGCAATGGTTCGAGCCATAACACAAACTTCTTTGTAAAAATCTTGTAAAAGGTATTATATAGACTTATTGGTCTGATGGTTTTTAGATGAAGAGAACCTTATTTTTGGGAATAAGAATAAAAAAATTAATATTAATTTATTTTATAATTAAACCTATTTTGAAGAATTATAAGACCATGGAAACTGCATCATGATATATAATATCCTAGAAATGTTGAAAGAAATGGAGGATAGCCATCAAGACCAGGCACTTTATCTCCTTCCATTATGAATAAAATAATTTTCACCTCATCATAATTAGGTTTCTTAATAATGTCCGCATTGCCTTTAAAGTTGAGCACCTTGTCAAAAAGTCTGAGTAAACGTTCCTTACGGACCTGAGAATGAATCGAGGCCCCTAAGATGATGTTCTAAAATAAATTAATATTTTATAGTTTTATCTCCTCTTCATCATTGCATCTAGAACCATTTTATTTTATCAACTCCCTTATTCTAAGGGAATTCCTATTTCTACAAGCCATTTGGAAGAAGAATTTATAATTCTTTTCACCATCTTTTCACCATATGTTTTTGGATCTCTACCTCCATTAAGTCTCTTAATTGGCCTCTAGATTATGAAATATACCCAATATTTCTTTTTCCTTTCATTACATTTCTTGATTCATTCCATTTTACTAGACATACCCATCTAATTCTATGAGGGACTCAGATATTTCCTTTTTATTAGAAAAAATATTTCCAAAGACTTACTTATTGCAAGTTTTTAGATACATTTTAACCATTTTGAGTTTAGAAGCTAGGATAAACATCTATTGACCTTCAATTTTCATCTACCACCATTTCTTCATGGTCTCTCACAACTATAAGTGATCCAACCACATCTTTTCAAATATGAAAGGTAATAATTTTGTCTTTAGGACTTTTTCCTCAAGGAATACAATAGGGTTATGATCAGAACCTATTTTATGAAGGACATAAAGCCTATAATAACATTGTTATCCTTAAATTTATAAAGATCAATTCATGGGATAACCCCTATAGAAATTATCTGTCTCATATCCCATGATATTTAAGCATGCAAAATGAGGCAAATTTTTGCCTCTTTGCATTTTTTTCCTCAAAAAATTTTATCTTTTGAGGGAATTTTACATCTCATGCAGTGCAGATATTTTTCTCTTAACTACACTTTATTTCTTCTTGTGCAAGTTTAGAGAAATTTACTGACTTTGTATGTGTTTTATGTTTTTTGTGATGATTTGGAAAATTTCTCCAACATTACATATGTAAGTTTAGATAATTTTATTGTTATTGCATATGTATGTTCAAAGAATTTAATCAACATTGCATATGTAAGTTCAAATAATATTATCGACATTGCATATGCAAGTTTAGAAAAAATTTCTTGATTTCATGTTCAAGAGTGTTATTTTTATCTGACTTTGCATGTGCAAATTTGGAATTTTTCTCTACTCCTACACCTAGGCCCATCATTACACCAATAATTAATACATATTAATTACCCTTCCTATATATATTTAACCCATTTTAAATTATATTTTTAACCACTAATTTCTCTCTGTTCACCATTTTTGAGCTCAAGTGCACCTCCTAGCCACCATTTTGGAGCTTGTGCACATCTCACTCTACTAACCTCATGATCAATTGGATTTTTTGGTTTGATTATTTTCATGCTTCAAAAACACCACATTTTTTCAATTTTATCTTCTTTAAGGTAAGTCTCCCTTTTATCTTCATTTTTTATGTTTTTCTAAGATTATTCCATTTCTTATTTTCTATTTTAGGGTTTGATTTTATTTCCTCAAACATTTTTCAAACCCTAAATTTCTTGATGCATTTTAGAGAATTTTCCTCAAGATGCATGGAGGAGTGATCCTTGATGTCACATGGTGCACTTCAAATAAATTATTTGAAGTGAAAATTGCACTTTTCCTCCTGTGTACTTCAAAGAATTTTTTCCAAAGTGCACGTCACCCGATGCACATTCAATAAAATTCTCCGAAGTGCATATTGATAATTCCCTAGTGAAATTTGGAGATTTTTTATGAATTACACATAAATAAGTGAAATTCAAAGATAATTCTTCAAAGTACATGTAAGTTTGCCTCTCCCATGTAGTTTGGAGAATTTTCTCCAAATAACACCGAACCTTTTCCTGTGTAGTTCAGAAAAAAATCTTTGAATTACACCAAAGTTCTCTATTCATCATGTAGTTCAAAGAAATTTATCTGAACTACATGTTTCCCAACAAATTATGAAAAATGATAACTCTGAATAATCAAATTTTCTTACTTATAACTAACTAATCAATGTCAGACATTTATGCAAACAAGAAGACAATGAAGTAAAAATATCAAGGTTTATTCCCATTATCTGTAGTTGATTCAAATGTGGATCAAATTAGGGATATAGAGATTGGTCATGTATACATGGCTAAGTTTATATATATATTGGGAAGAGAACCCATTACACCTCATATGCAACTAGTACTTAACAGTGAAATCCATTTGGCTACTATATTTCCAATATCAACACATGATTCTAAATTCATCTTGACCATGGTATCACACTTTGATAAATAAATAAAATCAGTCAAGGATTTAGATGGTAAGGTGATCATTCACATTGATGAGGAATATTTTGATAAAAAATTTCACCTTTTCAAGATTGAAGAATATTTTGATTTAACTATGGAATCTGCTCAAGAATACTATGATAGAGATCTTGAGAAGTGTAAGAAACATATAAAATCTAAATGGTTCAAGAATCCTTGACCCACCATTACTAAATGACCCAAATATTTATATCATAGTGACGTTGTGGAGGAGATAGGAGATTTTATTACCCTCCTCAGTAGAGTGAAGGGGTTGTCTTCTTCAAACATTTTGAAAGAATGGATGTATCAATAAATTATAGTTATTAAAATAAATAATCAAATGATATTTTGGGGTAAATAAATTAGTGATGCTATTTGTCATCATCTCTTTGAGTTAGCTTCTTCACTCAAGTTTTATATGACTTCATACCTTGTGTTTGTTGTAGCTAGTATGAAGTCTTTCTTAGGTCTAAATTCTATAGGCAAAAGGAAAAATATTCTTAATGTGAGCATTATCCACAACTAACTCTAAAAGAAAGTGTTAATAATTATAAGAGAGTTGATGATGATTTCTTATATATATTTATTTTCACTCTTGAGAAAGAAATTGAAAATAAGAGAGTTTCAGACTAGGCATGGGCATAGGTCAATAGGATTGGATGCATTTTATTACAATTCCCAACTTTTACATACATCAGGGTAGGAGGATTTGATGAACATCATTACATACTACCCAAATATCCAAGTGATAACTTGATACTAATGGATATGTATAGACAAGTGATGAACATGCATAAAAAAAATTTCGATGCTCAAAAGAGAGGTTTCAAATTTCCAATTAGTATTGGTCAGTACATAATTTCCAATACTCCAAAGGTCGAGACTTTATAAATTGAGATGTAGTGGATTATGCTTAAAAAATTCAAAAGTAGATAAAACTTTGATTATATAATGATGAAGGAGAAGCTCAAGCATAATATCACTCAGGTACATAGAATTGAATATATTTGGGTAGAATGTAGAATTGATGAAGATATAAGGAGACTTGATTATAGTCATCATAATACTGATCAGTTTATTAAGTTGGAATTACCAAATATTCTTTAGGATTTGATAGATGATGGTAATATATTAAATCCTTCATATGAGGAAAATCAAGTGGCTTAAACTCTTCTCCCTTCTATCCAATGATCAGCTAAATAATCCATTTCTATTAGAGACAAATTTCAACCTATTCTAGCAAGAACTAATGCTTGGTGGAATCTAAAGGAATTAAGCTGAAATAGTTTAAGACTAGTTTTGAGGAAGAGTATGATGAATAAATTTCTAAGAAATGAGAGGAAATTAGAACCAAAAATAAAGAGGAGCCATCTACTTCCAACCAAAATCCAAAATTTGTGTTTATCAGTAAAGAGAAGAATAAAGGTAAAGAATCAAGTTTCATGGAAAGTGCTCAAGTGGAGAAAATATAAGTCCCAATCATAGGTGAGGCACCACCTTAATCAAAAATTTCACAAGTATCTTAGCTAGTGTTTCAATAACCTATACAAGTAGATACTAATCAATTAGAGGTTCATTTGGATAGAACTTCTGAATCCATGGTTTCATAGGTAACATTTTCCATAGTTCCCCTTATGAGTACCACTGTACAAGTTGATCTTATTCCTTATCAAATTATTCTTTCACCTCCTAAAGCCACATTTTTTCATGTTCATTTGTAAGGTACACTAGACCAAGTTTTTAATTCACTGTCAAATCTACCCAATCCTTCAAAGTCATTAGGATCCTCAACTAATTTATATTTCATCTAATAAGACATGGACAAATTTATGTCTATACCTTCTTCAATGATAATAACTCAAGTTCTTATCACTCTAGTGTCCAAAATGTTAATAATAACTAAAGTAGTGGTTACTCCAACCCAAACTCCACCTATTATTACTACAATCCCATTAGTGTCAACCCCATTACCAGATACCTCTATCATATTAACTTCCATTCCACTTCACAATCCATTATCCCTCCCCAAGTATCCTAAGATTTAACATCTTTTGTCTAAGGAGATCCATCTCCTCTTCCTCCTTGGCTGGCATCACAAGCACCTAGGAAGAAGAAGTGATAAGTGGCATCGAAAGACTTTGATTTTGGTCATCTTATGTCAATAAAACAAAAAAGAGCAAAGAAAGCTAAAAATATGTCAAGGGTAATTTTTGAATATCAGCATAAGTATGTTAAAGTTGCAGTGCCTCTTGAAGATAAAAACATTGAAGACATTAAAGAATCCTAATATGTAGTGGGATGAATAGATCTTGGGAAAAAACTCATGAAGGTGCAAAGGAATATTTTCAAGTAGCAATGGCCTCCTTGATCAAGAGATATGACAAGGACAAGAAGATCAAAGATCAACTCAAAGTATAAGTAAAATAGTTGACTTCTATTTTACTAAGAATCACTCAACTTCTGAGTCTATTGATCCTATTGTTCATAAAAATACTAAGAAGGAAATTCAACAAGTAGATAAAATTAGATCTCAGGGTCAAGTAGTCAATGCTTAGATTGAGATATTAACAACACATGGTACTCAAAGGTTGCATCTACCATGGGATTTTTGAAGGACCTAGTGAAATTAAAATAGAAATTTAGAAAACAATTAAAACATTCACTCAATATTTAGAATTGACTAAAAAGGATATTGATACATGGAATCAACTACACAAATTCAAACTAGAGCTTTTGGTTGAGCAAAAGGTCATTCCAAACATGAAAATGTTCATTGAATATAGGGAAGCTATGAAGAATAAAAGAGAAGTTCTAGTGAATCTAGTTAAAGATATCAAAGAAGCTGAAGATATGTGTGATAATAAGATGTTATATCTTATAGATAAAATTGGAGAGCTTCCCTGCTATGTTAGAAATGACTCACAAGAAATTTTTCCTATGGAGATTGCTATTCAAGAGTTTACATCTTTGTTTCAAACAAAGATTGAAACATGTTCTTTCATGCTGGAATATATTGACAAATTTATTAAATTTCAAGTCATTATGGATAAATTACAAAAAATCTTGGACAAGAACAAAGATTTTGTAGTCAACCTAGAAGATTCTATCACAAGGGTACTTGCCATTTCCAAAAGTACATCCAACCCAAATAATAGTGAGGTTTAAGCTATATTGAGGAGATATGAGGAATTTTTAGAAAAAAATAAAGAGGGTGGAATTCTTGTGTCTAAGGACACATATTTTACTTTTGTAATTTTCCATATGTAGTTTTGTTCAATGTAAATTACACATAGAAAAATTACATAGTCCTAAGTCAAATTGGACTCTGTTAATGAATAAGTCAATGTATTTATGTTTTTTCTTTGTTTTTCATAACTCCTATCTATAGATAAGAGGATGCTCTTTGTAGAAAGGATCACCAATTACTGTAGAGGGTAAATGCTACTAAATTGAGAAACAATTTTAAAACTTTGTGTTCATATTGTAAATCAAGAATTCATTCAATATAAGAAAATCAAGTGATCTTTCAAAATTTGTGTTGAAATATACTTGTGGTGGAGTTGGAATGTTCTTTTATCTTTTCCATTACACTTTATTATGAGTTGATTGAATTTTGGTATGAAATTTCTTTAAGACAAAAGGTGCCAGGAAGTTGATATTGGAGTCTTTGAGCTACTTTTAGTTATTGGGTTTATGATCTTATTGAAGGTGAATTACTAAGGAGACTTTGGGCTGCCAATTATTCTTATTTGATAATTTTAATCTTTTATGGAAATAAGGTAAAGACTTTGGGTTGCACTTTTTTCTATCTTTTAAATTTACTCTACTAGTATTATTCTTGTTAATATTTTGGATAATAAATATGAATATCGATTATATTTGGTTCATAAAGTGATCTTAGATTTTCAAAGTATATAACAAAGAATAGAAGAAAGTTTGTGATTGAACATCAATTATTAAAAAAAGAATTGGATGATATGACAATACCCACTATGATAAAATTATTGTAAATAAGTGTAAATAATTAAGTATTGTGTTAGTTAATGATAAAAGGGAGCCTCCTTTGTCTTGAGCAAAGATTTTATCTCATCATACTATGGTTGAAATAACCATTTTTCTACCACTTTTTCGGTAACAAAATATTCACCCAATAGTTTCTGGTGACTCTATTAGGGATACAAACATATAATTAAGCTCTACACTGATTCGATTGATATAAGATCAACACCTTTATTGTTTGATATTATTTTTTTGTAGTTAATCTTTTCTTTCTGAGTACTTTCACATTTTGGTAGAACAAAACTACACTCATGATAGATGGAAAATAGGTCTAATTGATTCAAAATTTGAGTTATTATAAGAACACAACTTTTATCTTTTGTTGGCACATGCAAGGTCACGTCTTCAGTGTACAAGAAGTTTTCCACCTACAAATACAAGATCTCCTATACTAGGATAAGCTTCAAATGTTCATAGAGTTTTTCCTATTTTTCATTTTCAATAGTTTGTCAGATCTCTATATAATCCATAAAGAATGGCATCTCAAGGTCCATGGGGGACTACTTTTGGTCCTTTGAATTTGGCACCCCCATCTCATGAACTAGCTCATAACTCACAAAAAAAAAATTCCAAGTTTTATGTTGATGGGAAGCAAAATCTAGATGAACATATTATTGCATTATATATTTCATGTGGAGTTCTTGGAGTATATCTTGAAGATGTTTCTATAAGATTGTTTGTAGAAACACTCCAAGACATTGTTGGTAATTGGTTTTATCATCTTACAACTAAAACTATCAGCAATTGGGATACACTCAAGGATCAATTTGAGGTAAGGTTAAAGTAAATAGAAGATGATCATGACTTGTTGGCTCAACTCACACAAATGAAGAGAGAAGCACATGATTATATGCATGAGTTCATGGTAAAATTCAACAAGTTGAAGAATAGGATTCTATTAGTTACTTGACCTAAACCTGAGAATCTTAAGTGATTATTCCTTAATTATCAAATGTTGGAAGTGAGTTTTATTTTATGAAGAGTAGACCCAATTGATCTTGATGCTACTCAAATTTTAGCCAATGAAGTAGAAGATGATTTAATCCTAGTAGGCAAGGTGAGAAATAATTCTATTAAGCATAGAGGGCAGCCTTCAACAACTTCATCTCCTAGTAGTACTATGGATCCCATGGTACAAAAGTTAGAAAATTAGTTTCTTGTGCTTAAGAATAAAATGTCCCAAGGCATGTCTTTTCCTTCAAACAATGATGCTCCAAGGAGAAAATATCCAAATTCTTTGAATTATTCTAGTAATACTGCTGTAAATTAGAATCAAAATAAGCTTCCTCCAACACAAGCAAGGCTTACACTGGAGACACTACTAGGTAATGTAGCACTCAATTAGATAGAACCTAAAAATTATGATGTTCCATAATTGGAATATGTCTTAGAAGAAGATGTTAATCCCTTTATAGGAGATGAAGAGGGAGAAGTTGGCAATTTTGATATCAGGTTTCTAAAATTTGAAGAAGAAGAAGTTAAATAAGAGGAAGACTCACTTGGTGAGTCTTATGCCATTTTCACCCATATTCAAAGTTAGTTGAATAAAAAAAGGTTGATAAAACAAAATCTAAAGATGAATCATGAAAGGAGTTTATAATCACTAAAAGATGAACTCCTTTGCCAATTCAACCAAAGGACATGATGGTAGATAAATAAGTAAGTATTCCTCATATTTATACCTCTTCTCCTTCAACATCTAGACCTAGTGCCCAAAAATCTCAAAATTGAAAATGAAAATGTATTGTCCTCTTCAGCTACCCCATATCTAACTTTTGATATCATTGATCATGCCAAGAAGACAAAAATAAAAATGTCAAAGGTTAATTACCTCTAGTCAAATCTTGACTAATTTGAGAGATTGGAAAAATTTGTAAGAAGTAAAGGGATCAATTCCAATTAGGTCTCATCTAAGAATGTATATGTTGATCCTAAGTCAAAACTAAACAACCTAGTGGTAACTCCTGCATTTAACTCTAGAAAAATATAACCTTTTTATATTTCCCTATTTTTTAATGGTTATAAGCTTATAAATTATGTCATTGATTTAAGTGCTTCCAATAATGTAATGCTTGCCAAGGTGGCTACTACCTTGGGCTTAATCTTGACAAAGACTTTTGGCCATTGTTTATTGATGGAAACTAAACAAGTACCTCTCATAGGCCAAATCAAAGATACACAATTTGAATTTGCTAATTTTCTAGAGAAAAAGATCAAGATGACAGTTCTTGTAGCCAATGCTTCCACCTCATATAGAGTTTTATTGGGATGTAAGTTTCACAAAGATGTTGGAGGAGAAATTAACATATATTGGTCTAAGGCAAAAATACATGTCAAAGGTGTGGTGCAAAAGCTTCATCTAGAAAAATAAGTAAAGTATACTATAACAAATATTGAGGACCCAAATGCCTAGATTCCTTTTGAAACTTCTATAATGGGTACATATTTCTTAAGTACAGATGAAGATCCAATATATTCAAATGATATTTTATAAAAAGATAAAAAAAATAAGAGAATTTTCCTCTTCAAATGAAGAGATTTTGGATTTTGACACTATTAAGGTTGAGAGTTCAAATGATGTTTGGACTTTGTAATTTGATGGCAGTTATTCTTCAACCAGATCTAGAGCTTGGATAGTTCTCATATCCCCAAAAGGAAAAATTCTCCCTTTCTCTTTCAAGTTGTAGTTTGATAACACTAATAATATGGATTAGTATGAAGCTTTGCTTTTACGAATAGATGTTACACAAAGTTGTTGTTTCCAAAATCAGCTTAGCTCATTTTTTGGAACAACCCCCTATGAAACTTGTCCGTTTCATCTTTCGTCTCTCTAAGTTTATTTTCGAGACGGGTTTTTCTCATTATCGTCTTGGCCCAACTATATCATTTTAAATTCATAACATCATTACATTTTTCTCAAAATGTGAAGCTTGTCACGGTCTCTTTATGACCAAGGGACCAAAATTTGTCTTTTTTAGAGTTAGTGTTTTTCTTCCATTTTCATGCACGGCGGTGATTTTTACCGCAAGTGCATTTTTTCTTGACGCATGTAGAAGTGGCAATTTTTACCGCCCCTACATCTGGACCTATACGGGTGGCAAATTTTGCTACCCATGCAATTTTTCACTTCTCACATGCAGGAGCGACAATTTTTTCCTCCCCTGCATGTCCCATTTTTTTAGTGTAAGGGCCGCCTCTACACTACCTCATTTTTCATGCTCAGCATTTATTACCACATGCATCAAGTTGTTAGGGTCAATTTTCACCCCATTAAATCTAATTTTAACCTCATTTCAATTCATTCCTCCTTCGCTCCTCCTACCCTCTACCTTTGGACAATCCATCGAATGGGTGACAGTGCATTTTGATGGATTTAAGCTTGCGTCACAAGTGGTTTCCCAGGTAGGTTGTGATTTTTACATTTATTTATTTTTCTCTTTCTAGCTTGTTTTCCAAGTTATAAGGGTTTTTATTTTTGTTTTATTCCCCCAAGGCCAATTGGCCCACTCCCATTCCTTTCCCCCTCCAAAATTTTCTCTCCCTTACGTGTCAGCCAGTGTCCTCCCTTCTTACCCACACTTTTCTTGCATAAGACTGCACGGGTAGTGAAATTTACTACCCATACGTCTGTTTATTCCCAAAGCTGCATGGGTGGTAAAATTTTCCACCCATGACTTTCTGGTTAACCCTACACAGGTGGTGAATATTTCCACCCGTGCTCCCTTGCTTTTTAAACCTGTGTTGGCAACAAATTTTGTTGCCGATACATGTTCCTTCCTGACTTGCATCGATGACAAAATTTGCCAATGACATAGGCTAAAGGTGCAAGGGTGGTGAATTTCATTGCCCCTACACCTTCCTTCCATCTAGGCATGCAAGGGCGATGAAATTCATTGCCCGTGCCATTTTCTTCTCCATTTTTCATTTAAGGGAAGTGAAATTCGCCGCCCATACATGCAGTTCTTTCCACATGCTTGGGCGGTGAATTTTTCCACCCTTGCATTTTCCCTCCAAATTTCTCTAACTCTAGAGAAATTTTCACTCTTTTTCATTTTTCCCCCTCCTCTCCTTTTTTCCTCATTTTTGACCTGGCCTTGTTAAGTGCCCTTCCTTTATCATGATCACCCAACATGTGAATTCCCTAATTTTCCCACTATTCTCTAATTGCATGATCGTGATTGTAGTACCATCTAAAGATTCTTGATCATCAACACCCACTCAATTGAGGCTAGTTTCAATGTCTGAAACTTCTCCAAAAAAGTCAAAGGCCATGAAGTATAAGTATCAGGGTGTCTTTCTGATCGCTTTAGTCACCTCTAATGTTGACAACATTAGAGATACAAAAATTAGCCACATAGATATGGCTGAATTCATGACCTGAACCAAGGTAATGAACCTGAGCTCTAAAATGAAAAGAATCATCGAGAGTAATATTCATCTAGTTGCCACTTTCTTGATGGTAGCACATCATATGGAGTTCATCCTCCAGTGTACCCAGTTTTACAACAAAGAGACGAGATTAGTCTCAGATGCCAGTGGCCACATAATAATTTAGCTAGACCTGAAATTCATTGAAAAAGTCTTCATATGCCCTCCTATTACTGAAGTACTAAGGATTAACCTCATAGAGGCACAGAAGGAGTATGACAAAGACCTCGAGAGGGCAAAGAAAGTAATGAATAACAGGTGGCTAAAGACCCCCATAACCAATTTATCTAGATGGCCACAAAACTTTCCAAGGAGTGATTTTATTAAAGAAGTAGGTGACTTGATCACCCTTCTCAGTAGAGTGTGAGGCCTCCCGTCTTCCTCACAATTCCATGAGTGGATGTACCTATTCCTCAAAATCATCCTCCAAGGTAAGCAAGTCATCTTCTGGGGTGAGAAAATTAGCAATGCTCTTCACAAGAAACTGACCAAGGTATAAACTACTTCAAAGTTCTATATGACTTTGTACCTGGTACATAGCTACCTCGATGCGAACCTTTCCAAGTTTGACAACTGAAGGGGACAAAAAGATCACCCCAGTCTACTCATATTACCCCCAGCTAACGCTGTAAGGATCAATATATCATTTTAAAATGGTAAATGATGCCTTTTTTACCATATTTTTATGCCTTTTTGACACTTAGCTTGAGAAGGAGAGAATATTTGATGAGGCCTGGATGGTCGTCAATGACTATGGCTATATATTCCTACAATTTCCCTCTTTTTGCTATCTTTGGGTTGTCTTTTTCCAAGGCTATCCCTATATGCTCCCGAGGTTTCTTTATGATAAGTTATTCCTAATGGAGCTATGTAGACAAATGATTGTCATACATACTAGGCAGATGGAACTAAAAAATCTAGGTTTCAAGTTTCCAACTAAAATTGGTAGATACTCAATTTTGATAGCAGCCAAAGCCAAAGTCATGGAAACAGAGATGCAGTTGGTTACCATGAAATAGTTTAAGAGAAGGGACAACTTTGACTATAGGGGTGTCAAGGACATGATCAGATGAAAGACTAAATTTCATGAGCCTATGATCAAAGACATCTGAGTAGACCTGAGGATAGATGAAGAAATTAAGAGGATGCACTATAGTAGGCTGACCCTAGAACAAATTGAATATTTGGGGCTTATAGATATTCCCTCTAACTTGGTCGATGATAAGAGCATTATCAATAGTATGTACCTAGCTGAGAAGATTGCTAACTCCCCTCTTCCTCTAATTCAATGGTCTCAGAAAGAATTAACTTCTTTGAGGAAAAGATTCAAACCAATATAAGCTAACACCAATGATTGGTTAGTAGCCAAAGGGATCATGCTAAAAGAGTTTGTTACAAGATCAGAGGCTGAGTTCCAAGTAAAAATGAGGAAGAAGGCAAGAAACAGGACCAAGAATAAAGGTGATGTTCCTTCCCCATCTAGGCCTCACAAGCTTAAAATCATCTTTGTTTCCAAGAAATCAAAGGTTACTGAAGAGCTAGAGTCGATGGCTAAGGGAGTTAAAGAACAAAGCTCCTATGAACAGGCATCTCAACAAATGGAGATAGATGATAGGCCCTCAGAATAGTAAAGGGCTAAACCTCTACCTTCCCAGGAAGGGGCAAAACCACTTACAAACATCTCTCCTTCTCCACCTCAATCTCATATGGCATCTCCCTCACCTCTATCTCTTATCAGTATTCCTTCTTTTGGAGCTACCTCTCCTTCTAGAGTTATGTTCAGTGATCCTCAAGGCACTTCTAGAGATACTCTTCACTCCTCTAGATCTATTCCTAGTTTGGCATCTCCTTCCTTCAATCTAGGAGAAAGTTCTGCTCTTGATCAATTAATAGCTGGTATAGTTTCCCTTGTTACTCCTACTACAACCACCATTACCACTAGCAGTGCAGACGTTACCATGGTAACACCATCTGTCAAAATAGTTGCCACATTAGGTACTTCTTCTCTCCCTCCTTGGATGTCAGCTTTCACACCTAAAAGAAAGAAGCTAGCCATCTCTACATATGACTTTAATTTTGGCAAGATAGTGCCGGTGAAAGCTAAGGCCCCTAAGAGACTAAGGATCCCCTCAAAATTGGTTGAGGAAAAGGGGAATAAATTTTTGGAAATAGCTAAACCACTGCAAGATGCAACCCTTGAGGGTTTTGACTTGAGCAGCTATTCCATCTCTAGTGTTGAACTTGGAAAAGTTATGCACGAAGGTGTGAAAAGCAATCTACAGTCTGCAATGGACATTATAGTCTAGAAGTTTGATAGAAAAAAGGAGATGAAGGACTACTATAAGGCCAAGATAGAGTAGTTGATGGTAGTAATAAGGAAATTCACCCTTCCCTCTGAAGTGACAACTCCAAAAGCCTTCTCTATTGATGACCTCATCATCCAGAAAGCAAAGAGAACCTATATGAAAGGAAAGGTACTAGAGGATTACATTGTGAAGATGCACACTCAAGGAATTTCCTTAATTATAGAGGTTGTTGAAAAGACAGAAAAGATGAAAAAGTTGAGAACAAATTTAGAAGACCTCATCTCTTTTATCTCTCAGGACATTGATAATATAGAGAAATATCTTAATAAGTGGAGAGAAATGAAGGATCTAAAGAAAAGCACCTTGATATCTATCAGCATCATTTCCAGTAAAGATTCTTATGTTGAGATCAAGGAGTCACTGATATACAGGATACAGGTACTCAAGTAGTTGGTTGAAGATCTCAAATCTTCCAAGGATGCTAGTGGGAAAAGCGACACAAGTCTACTAAATAGACTGGAAGAATTGCCTTGTGACCTCACCACCAGGGATAATCAATTTCTCTCAGCCAAGGAGATGATCTGAGGATTCAAAGGTATGAATCAAAGAGATTTTGAAGAGAAAACCTTCTCAATGACTTCTGTGGACAATATTTTAGATACTCAGTTAACTCTAGATCATCTAAGATCTAGGTTAACTAGTCATGCTAAGGAAATCACAACATTGAAGGACGCTTTAATCAGAGCCAGGGTCATCTTCAGGAACACCGTTACGCTAGATAGTATAGGAATTCAAACATCCATTACTATGTATGATGCTCATCTGAAGAAGTCTAGTGGGAAGAGCTGAAAATTTTTCCCCTTCTCTCTTCTTTTCTCATGCACTTTTGTCATGAAAAAGTGTATGCAATTTTTTAATGTGTAATCACATGTAAAAAATTTTGAAAAATATCTCAAAGTCAAAGATGAGTCATCTTTGATTAAGATATTTTTGCATTTTAATCTTTTCTAATTTTGAGGGTTTCTCCCTATATATAGTGGAGACCTCGTTTGTAAATAGATCTCTAATAATTGAGAGCAAAAACTCTGTTGAAATTGAGACACTTCTTGAGACTTGGTGCTCAACTTGTAAATCATATTTTGTTGAATGAATGAGAAGAAGGTTTATTTTAGGCTTTGTGTTGAAGTTATCTGTGTTATTTGGGAAATATTTCTTATGTCCTCTTTCCTGATAATCTCTTATTTGTTCAATTTGATAAGCAAAGTGTGTGTGTTGACATTATCTGAGGATGTTTATAAAAGATAGAAGAGAGAGTTTGAGCTTCTTTTATCTTTGTGATCCTTTTATCCTTTGTAGTTTCAAGTAAAGACTTTGTGTTTCATTTCACTCTATGGTTACGCGTATTTCGAATCGATGAAGGAGACAACGAAAGACTTTGTGCTTACGTAGGTTTCTTTGTTAACTTTGTTAAATACTTCAGGTGATTTTTTGCTCTACGCTGGATACCATTCTTGAAAGAAGAAGAATGTTGTTGGCCAATGACCAGGATTTCTCTCTTATTCTTTGGACATCACCTTTGAAAAAGGAGAGGTGGATGTTGTTATACCACCCCAAGTATTATTTTCTACTTAATTATATATAGATATAGCATATAAATATTAATAGGGAACCTCCCCTTGATGAGAGGAGAGATTTAACTCATCTAGATCTAGTAAACCCACACTTTTCATGGCATAAATCTCCCTATGTTGTGGTTGATATACCCATTTTGTCTTCAGTTAATTGATGACAAAATATTTATCCAACAGCTTTTTGGTGACTCTACTGGGGAATACGAATGTGCATTTTAAAGCCTCAAGCTTCAACTTGAAGCAGTTTTGGTCCCTTTTTCATTTGAAATCTGGCAAGTCTATGCTACACAAGAGGCCAAAGATCTAAGGGTGTCTTTGACCCTATGTTTGAGTTGGCATAGTAGAACAATTTTGATCTATTTCCCCTACCACCTTTCCTCTAATGATCTAGGAGTCTCCCTCTTAACCTTATTGGGTCACCAACAAAAGGTAGAGCTTCTTTTCCTGCTACTAATAATGCCCTGCCTATAAATACCCCACTGAGATTTGTTATCCCACCATTTAATCATCCTTTCATAATGGCTCAAGGTCCATGGGGAAATTCCTTTGGTCCTCTTAATTTGACCCCACCCTTACATGAACTACCTTGTAGTTCAAGGAAAAAAATTTCCAAGTTTTTTGGTGACGGGAAGGTTCATCCTGATGAGCATATTATTGTCTTCTCTATAGCATGCAGCGTAATCAGCATGGAATTTAAAGATGTAGCAGTGAGAATTTTTGTAAAAACTCTGCAAGGTCTACCATAGACTGGTTTTACCACCTTCAAGCTCAAACTATAACTGACTGGACTATGCTAAAGTCCATATTTGAAGCTAGATTTAAACCTACTGAAGATGCACACACCTTGTTAGCTCAGCTAACATAGATGAAAAAATAATCCCATGAACCCATAAGGGATTTCATAGCCAAATTCAAAAAGTTAAAGAACTAGATTCCAACTATTGCTCAGCCCACACCAGAGAATATCAAGTGCTTTTTTTATCAACTCACAACTTCCCCAAGTAAGTTTCTTGTTGAGGCGTGCTGGCCCTATGGATCTAGAATTGGCTCAAAATTTGGCTACTGAGATTGAGGATGATATTATCCTGGTAGGTAAGATCAGAAAAGACCCTAGTAAAAATAGATTCTCTTCATCTGCTGAAAGCTCTTCTACAGGCACTACAGATCCTATGGTGTAAAAATTAACAAATGAACTAATATCTTTTAAGAGACAAATAGCCCAAGGTATGTCTGCTCTCGCCTATCAAGATATGCCTAGGAGAATGTTTCAAAATTAGCAATATCAGGGCAATGCTACCCAGAACCAAAGGAAACCAAGTCGCCTACCTCCACCTATAGGGAAACTAGCCATTGAAGTAGCACCTACCAATTCAGCGATTGGTTACCTAGAGGCTAAACACAACTTTTCACTCCAATCTTAGTTGGGCCAACAAGATGATGCTAATCTCTTCGATGAGCAGCAAGAAGAATTAGCTGGCGACTCCAATATTAGTTTCCTAGACTACCAGGATGAAGCTGAAAGTAAAGGAGAAGGGTTGGATGGGTCTTATGCTATTTTCACTAGATCTCAAAACTAGTCAGCTCCACAAGCTGACAAAGGGAAAAAAGAAGAAGAACCTCAATAGGTGGTCTCCATTGCTAAATGAGGGACTCCACTACTTCCTCAATCAAAAGATCAGGTAATTCATAAAAAAGTAATTACCTCCAACCACCCCATACCTTCCACTTCTATTGCTCAGACCACTGCCACACCCACTAAAGACCCAGATGATGGACCTTCTTCCTTTGTCTCAAGTTCTTTTCAATTATTTTATATAATTGATCATGCTAGGAAAACTAAGATTTAGATGACATAGATTGAGTATTTGAGAGCCAATCCTGAACAGTTTGATAGGTTGGTAGAATATGTGAAAAATAAAGCCATCCCCACGGGATAAGATTTTTCAAAGGCTATTCATGATCCCCCCAAAGATAAATTTGCCTAGAATAATCTTGTCATGACTCCTCCTATTGCTCCCATGAAAATATAACCTTTTTATGTTTCCCTACTTATAAATAGTTACAAATTAAGTAATTGCATTATAGACTCTAGAGCCTTGGATAATGTCATGCCCACCAAGGTGGCAGATTCCCTTGGTCTAACTTTGACCAAAACTTTTAGGAGGTGTTTTTCTATGGAAAATAAGCAAGTTTCACTCCTTGGTCAGATAAAAGATGCCCAATTTGCTTTCATAGCTTTTCCAGAAAAGAGAATAAAAATGATGGTTCTAGTGGCCGATGTTCCAACCTCTTACGGCATCCTGCTTGGGTAGAATTTATGCAAAGATGTTACATGTGAGCTAAGCATGGACTTATCAGAAGCGAGAATCCCAATTCAAGGTGTCATGAAGAAATTGCTTCTTGAAAAAGAGGCAAGATATGTAGTCACCTGATCATCAGCACCAGAAGCTCAAATTTTATTTGAATCTTTTGGAATGGGCAATTACTTCCTATCTACGAATGAGATCCATGAGGCATCTGATGAAACTCCTATAGGTGGCAACTTGTAAATGTGTTTAGCTAACACAATGGGAGAATTGAAAAAGCAAAATGAACACATGGAAGAACCTCTTCCCCAAAGTGAAGAAATTTTCAAAGAAAAAGTGATGTCTAATGAGGTATGGACCTTAGAATTTGATGGCAGCTGCTCCTTTACCAGTTTGGGAGCTAGGGTTGTGTTGGTATCTCCTCAAGGAGATATTGTTCCTTTGTCCTACAAGTTGTAGTTCAATAACACCAACAACACAGCTGAGTATGAATCCCTATTATTTGGATTACAAGCCACCAGAGAAAAAGGCATTAAGCTACTCCATGCTACAAGGGATGTTGAATTGGTTGTTTGCCAGGTAAGAAACCTCTATCAGACTAGGAATGAAATATTGTGCCACTATCACAATCTTGTCTGGGACCAAATTGAAAATATTGACACTTTCAACATCTCCACCATTCCAAGGGAATTCAATGACCGAGTGGATGCATTAGCTGTCTCTGCTACTCTCTTGGTTCCCCACCAAGATTTTAAAGGAGATAAGTACATTATTAAACTAGTCTTTCAACCAAGTGTACCTGATAATACCAGCCATTGGCAAGTATTTAACAATGATGATCAAATCATTACCTTCTTAGAGCAAAAGGATAGCTTCAAATAATTGCATTTTGAAGGTAGTGAGATTTGAGAATGTGAAGCAACTCTTAAATCGAATGTGAACACAGGTGAGGATTTCTTGTAGCTTAAAGGGAATAAGATTCCTAAAGGCTTGGTTTCCCTAGAGAAATTGTTTGATAACCATGATAGGTTCAACAAACAACAGCAGATAGATTCAAACTCCTCCCAGGATTTTGATCAAGTAAATCTAGGAATCAAGGGAGATCCTAAGATTGTAAACATTGGGAAATGTTGCACTCTTGAGGAGAGATTTAAGCTTGCTAATCTACTCCACCAATATATAGATGTCTTGGCTTATTCCTATGATGACTTGAAATCACTCAGGCTAGATGACATTCACCACGACATTCCTCTTAAGGCAAACTTTGTACCTTACAAGCAAAAGACTAGGTAATATAACCCAAAAATCTCAAGTACTATTTTAGCCGAGATACAAAAAATGCTTGATGCCTGAATAATTTTCCCAATCCATCACTCCACATGGATTGCCAACATAGTCCCTATAAAAAAAAAATGGTGAAATTTGAATCCGTGTGGATTTTAGGAACTTGAATCAGTTATCTTTTATCTACCCTCTTCCTATCATGGATCAAGTTATATAAATGGTAATAGTTTTTGAGATGTTATCAATACTGGACAGTTTCTCAGGTTACAATCAGGTTGAGGTTGGAAAAATAGATCAACATAAGACTATCTTTACCATACCTTGGGGCACCTTCGCTTATCAAAGAATACCTTTCAATCTGATAAATGCAAATGCCACATTTCAAAGAGCAATAGATCTCGCTTTCAAGGATGAAATGGGTAACTTCATTATGGTGTACCTGGATGATTTGACAGTATTTTCAAAACATCATTCTGACCATGTCCATCATTTACAAAAAATACTAGAACACTGCCGTCAGAACGGTATTTTTATAAATCCAAAGAAATCTATCTTTGGGGTGACTAAAGGGAAACTTCTCAGACACATTGTGTCTTGAGAAGGTATTAAAATTGACTCAGAAAGAGTCAAGTCCATCCAAGAAATTACTCTACCTACCAACAAAACTACGGTTCACTCTTTCTTTACAAAGGTTAATTTTCTTTGGAGATTCATTCCTCAGTTCACTGAGAAGACCCACCACATCATCAATATGATGAAAGGCAATGCTACCTTCAGATACACTACTGAGGGCAAATCAGCATTCAAAGACATCAAAGAAGCAATTGCTCGCACACCAGTCTTGGTTTGTCTAGACTACACCAAAAGCTTCAAAATATATAGTTATGCCTCTGAACATACACTCTAAGCCATTTTAATTCAATAGAACCAAGAAGGTTTAGAAGATCCTAACTCTTTCATGAGTTTTCCACTCAAGGTTAATGAGCTAAAATATTCTAACATGGATAAGCATGCATATGCGATGGTCAAAGCAGTCAAGCATTTCAGGTTTTATATCCTAAACTCACACATCGAAGTTCTCATACCTGATACAATAGTGAAGTCCATTTTGACTCAACAAGAGTTTGGTACAAAGAGGGGTAATTAGATCACCAAGATTCAAGAGTTTGATCTAGACATCAAACCTACCAAACTTGTGTGGGGAAAGGTTCTTTGTTAGTTGATCACCAACAACATTCTAGATGAAGTAGAAAGTGAAGAAATAGAGATCAAAGGCATGCCTACGGTCCTCTTTGTTGCCACTACTGATGAGTGGTATTTTGATATCACCCATTTTTCGACATATGGTGAGTGTCCTGCTCATCTCTCCTATAAGGAGAAATAGAATGTTAAATTAAAAGTTGTTAGTTATGTTCTATTGGATAATGGTCTGTACAAAAGGAACCTAGATGGGGCATTTCTTCATTGTGTTGATAAGGTGCAACAAGGAAAACTCTTAGAGTCTTTCCACAATTTGGCCTGTGGAGGGCATTTTTTTGTATCGGTGATAGTGCACAATATTTTGTGAGCAAGATACTATTGGCCCACACTATTCCAAGATGCCTACAAATGGGTGCATAGGTTTGAATTGTGTCAATAGTTCATCGGGAACCCTAAACTGGCTGCATTGCCTCTCAAGCCAGTAGTAATCAAGGAGCCTTTTCAGTAGTGGGGTATTGACTTCATTGGTATAGTCAACCCATCTTCGAGTGCCAGACATGATTATGTCCTCACAAAAATGGATTACTTTACCAAGTGGGTGGAGGCCATCCCAACCAAGCACACTACGTCTGAAGTGGTGTGCAATTTTCTCAAGGAAAATAACATCTCCCAGTTTGGGGTCCCACTCAAAATTGTAATAGATAATGTGGCCTACTTTTCCTCACATGAAATTACTCAATTTTGTTTTTACTATGGGATTACCCTATCTCACACTTCAGATTATTTCCCTCAGGGAAATGGCCAAGCAGAATTGAGTAATAAGAACCTAGTCACTATTATTAGGAAGTTGGTAGATGACAATCAGAGAATGTGGCACAAAGAATAATATGATACTTTATGGGTAGATAGGATAACACCCAAAAGGGCTATAGGTATGTCACATTTCCAACTTATATATGGCTTGAATGTAGAAATCCCCATCACCTTAGAACTACCAGTGCTCAGGTTAGCCAAAGCAATCAAAGACTCAACCTTTGAAAGTTTAGTCGACAAAAGAATCATGTGTCTAACCAAACTGAATGAATAGTGAACCATGGTGGTGGATTGGATTACAGTGCATCACAACCAGGTGAAGAAACTGTTTGATAAAAAGACTAAAGTTCATGAATTTCAAGTTGGAGATCAAGTCTTGCTATGGGACAAGAGGTGAGAACTGAAGGGAATGCACGGTAAATTTGACTCTTTATGGATAGGTCCATTCCCCATTTGACAGCTTTGTGGTGAGGCCAGCTTCTTGCTAGAATATCAGGATGAAACACAATTTGCACTACCCCATAGTGGGAAACATCTGAAGCTATTCAATCCTTGAAGCTTAGATGGGTCCATTTGTATATATTTATATTTTTTATGTGTTGTTTGTTTTCTTTTGTTTTCAGCCTGACTCCGTAGCCTAATGGCTTGGATGAAGGCACTTAGAGACTAGTTTCTACTCCCATTGATCGATTTGATTAATGAAAGTTCCCCAACAAGAGCTAGCTATTGTTTTCAAAATTAGCTTAACTCATTTTTGAGAACAACCCCCTATGAAACTTGTCCATTTCATCTTTCATCTCTCTCAGTTCATTATCGAGACGGGTTTTTCTCACTCTTGTCTTGGCCCAACTATACCGTTTAAAATTCATAACATCATTACATTTTTCTCAAAATGTGAAGGTTGTCACAGTCTCGTTATGACTAGGGGACCAAAATATGCCTTTTTAGAGTTAGTGTTTTTCTTCTATTTTCGTTCATGGGCGGTGATTTTCACTGCCAGTGCATTTTTTCTTGACGCATGCAAAAGCGGCAATTTTTGCCGCCCCTGCATCTGGACCTGTATGGGCAGAAAATTTTGCCACCCATGCAAGTTTTCACTTCTCACATGTAGGAGCAACAATTTTTGCCACCCCTGCATGTCCCAATTTTTTTAGTGCAAGGGCAAAAAAATTTGCTGCCCCTTCACTACTTCATTTTCCATGCTCAGCATTTATTTCCACGTGCATCAAGTTGTTGGAGTCAATTTTCACCCCATTAAATCCAATTTTAACCACATTTTGATTCATTCCTCTTCCCCTCCTCCTACCCTCTACCTCTGAATGATCTAGCGAATGGGTGAGATTGCATTTTGGTGGATTTAAGCTTGCAACACGCGTGGTTTCCAAAGTAGGTCATGTTTTTTGCATTTATTTTCTTTTTATCTTTCTAGCTTGTTTTCCAAGTTATTAGGGTTTTTATTTTTATTTTCTTTCCCTAGGGTCAATTGGCCAACTACCATTTCTTTCCCCCTCTGAACTTTTCTCTCCCTTACGTGTCGGCCAGTGTCCTCCCTTCTTGCCCATAGTTTTCTTACATAAGACTGCACGGGTAGTAATATTTGCCACCCATACCTCTTGTTTATTCCCAAAGGTGCATGGGCACCAAAATTTTCTACCCATGACTTTCTGGCTAACCCTACATGGGTGGCAAATTTCACCACCCACACTCCCTTACTTTTCAAACCTGTGTCAGTGATGAATTTTGCCACCGATACATGTTCCTTCCTAACTTGCATTGATGAAAAAATTCACTGCTGACATAGGCTGAAGGTGAAAGGGCTATGAATTTTGCTGCCCTTGCACCTTCCTTCCATCTAGGCATGCAAGGGCAGTAAAACTCACTACCTGTGCCATTTTCTTCTCATTTTTGCATGTAAGGGCAGCAAAATTTACTGCCCATAAATGCAGTTCTTTCCACATGCTTGGGTGGCAAATTTTGCCGCCCTTGCATTTTTCTTCTAAATTTCTCCAACTCTAGAGAAATTTTCACTCTTTTTCATTTTTCCTCCTCCTCTCTTTTTTTCCTCATTTTTTGACTCGGCCCTATTAAGTGCCCTTCCTTGATCATGATCACCCAACGTGTGAATTCCCCAAATTGCCCACTATTCTCTAATTGCGCGATCATGATTGCAGTACCCTCTGAAGATTTTTTCTCATCAGCACTCACTCAATTGAGGCCAATTTTGATGTTTGAAACTTCTCCAAAAAAGTCAAAGGCCATGAAGTAAAATCATTAGGGTGTCTTTCTGATCACTTCAGTGACCTCTAACATTGAGGATATTAGAGATACATAAATTGGCGATGTAGATATGGCAAAATTTGTGACCTAAACCAAGGTGATGAACTTGAGCTCTAAAATGAAAAAAATCATTGAGAGAAACATTCATCTAGTTACCGCTTTCCCAGTGGTAGCACATCATACAGAGTTCATCCTCCAGTGTGCCTAGTTTTACAAAAAAGAGACAAGATCAGTCTCAGATGCTAGTGGCCACATAATAATTTGGCTGGACCTTGAATTCATTGACAATGTCTTCATGTGCCCTCCTGCTACTAAAGTGCTGAGGATTGACTTCATAGAGGCACAAAAAGAGTATGACAAAGACCCTGAGAGGGCAAAGAAAGTAATGAATAATAGGTGGCTAAAGACCGCAGAACCAATTTATCTAGATGGTTGTGGAACTTTCTAAGGAGTGATTTCATTGAAGAAGTAGGTGACTTGATCACCCTTCTTAGCAGAGTGTGAGGCCTCCCATCTTCCTCACAGTTCCATGAGTGGATGTACCCATTCATCAAAATCATCCTCCAAGATAAGCATGTCATCTTCTAGGGTGAGCAAATTATCAACACTCTTCATGAGAAACTAGCCAAGGTATAAACTACTTCAAAGTTATATATGGCTTTGTACCTAGTCTACATAGCTACCTCAATGCAAACCTTTCTAGGTTTGACAATTGAAGGGGATAGAAAGATCACCCCATTCTACTCATATTACCCCCAACTAATGCTGCAAGGATCAATCTACCATTTTAGAAGGGTAAATGACACCTTCTTTGCCATATTTTTATGCCTCTTTGACCCTCAGCTTGAACAAAAGAGAATATCTAATGAGGCTTGGATGATCGTTAATGACTATGGTTGTATGTTCCTACAATTTCCCTCCTTTTGCTATCTTTGGGTTAGCTTTTTCCAAGGCTATCCCTATATGCTCCCCAAGTTTCCTTCTAATAAGTTAGTCTTAATGGAGATATGTAGACAAATGATGTCGTACATACTAGGTAGATGGAATTGAAAAAGCCAGGTTTCAAGTTTCCAATTGAAATTGGCAGATACTTAATTTTGACAGCAGCCAAAGCTAAAGTCATGGAAATAGAGATGCAACTGGTTATAATGAAATAGTTTAAGAGAAGGGACAACTTTGACTATAGGGGTGTCAAGGACATGATTAGATGAAAGACTCAATTTCATGAGTCTATGATTGAAGACATCTGGGTAGACTTGAGGACAGCTGAAGAAATCAGGAGGATGGACTATAGCAGGCTGACACTGGAACAAATCAAATATTTGGGGCTTACAGATATTCCCTCCAACTTGGTCGATGATAAGAGCATTATCAATAGTAGGTACCTAGCTAAGAAGATTATTAACTCCCCTCTTCCTCCAATTTAGTTGTCTCAAAAAGAATTAACTTCTTTGAGGAAAAGATTCAAACCAATATTAGCTAACACTAATGATTGGTTAGTAGCCAAAGGGATCATGTTAAAAGAGTTTGTTATAGGCTCAGAGGCTGAGTTCCAAGCAAAAATGAGGAAGAAGGTAGAAAATAGGACCAAGAACAAAGGTGATGTTCCTTCCCCATCTAGGCCTCACAAGCCTAGAATTATCTTTGTTTTTGAGAAATCAAAGGTTACTGAAGAGCCAAAATCAATGGCTAATGGAGTTGAAGAACAAAGCTCCCAGGAATAGGTAGCTCAACAAATAGAGACAGATGATAGGCCCTCATAATAGCAAAGGGCTAAACCTCTACTTTCCCAGGAAGGGGCACAACCACTTACAGACGTATCTCCTTCTCCACCTCAATCTCTTGTGGCATCTCCCTCACCTCTATCTCTGATCAGTATTCCTTCTTCTGGAGCCACCTCTCCTTCCAAAGTTATATTTGGTGATTCTCAAGGTTCTTCTGGAGATACTTTTAACTCCTCTAGATCTATTCTTAGTTTGGCATCTCCTTCCTTCAATCTGGGAGAAAGTTCTACCCTTGATCAATCAATGGTTGGTATGGTTTCCCTTGTTACTCCTACTACAACCACCGTTACCACTAGTAGTGCAAACATTACCATGGTAACACCATCTGCCAAAACAGTTGCCACATTAGGTACTTCTTCTCTCCCTCCTTAGATGTTAGCTTTCACACCTAAAATAAAGAAGCTAGCCATCTTTGTAGATGACTTCAATTTTGGCAAGATAATGCCATTAAAAGCTAAGGCCCCTAAGAGACAAAGGATCCTCTCAAAATTGGTTGAGGAAAAGGGGCATAAATTTCTATAAATAGCTAAACCATTGTAAGATGCAACCCTTGAGGGTTTTGACATGAGTAGCTATTCCATGTCTCATGTTGAACTTGAAAATGTTACTCACAAAGGTTTGAAAAGTGATCTATAGTCTGTAATGGACATCATGGTCTAGAAGTTTGACAAAGAAAAGGAGATGAAGGACTACTATAAGGTCAAGACAGAGTAGTTGACGATAGTAATAAAGAAATTCACCCTTCCCTTTGAAGCGACAACTCCAGAAGCCTTCTCTATTGACGACCCCATCATCCAAAAAGCAGAGAGAACCTATATAAAAGGAATAGTACTGGAGGATTATATTGTGAAGATGCACACTCAGGGAATTTCCTTACATATAGAGGTTTCCAAAAAGATAGACAAGATGAAGAAGCTGAGAATAGATTTAGAAGACCTCATATCTTTTATCTCTCAAAACATTGACAATACATAGAAATATCTTAATAAGTGGAGAGAAATGAAGGATCTGAAGAAAAGCACCTTTATATCTATTGGCATTATTTATAGTAAAGATTCCTATGTTGAGATCAAGGAGTCACTGATATACAAGATACAGGTACTCAAGGAGTTGGTTGAAGATCTCAAATATTCTAAGGATGCTAGTGAGAAGAGCGACACAGGTCTGTTGAATAGACTAGAATAACTACCTTGTGACCTCACCACCAAGGATAATCAATTTCTCTCAGCCAAGGAGATGATCTGAGGATTCAAGGGTATGATTTAGAGAGATTTTGAAGAGAAAACCTTCTCAATGACCTCTGTGGACAATATTTTAGATACTCAGTTAACTCTAGATAATCTAAGATCCAAGTTAAGTAGTCATGCTAAGGCAGTCACAGCATTGAAGGACACTTTATTCAGAGCCAGGGTCATCTTCAAGAACACCATTGTGCCAAATAGTATAGGAATTTAAGCATCTATTACTATGTATGATGCTCATCTGAAGAAGTCTGGTGGTAAGAGCTGAAACGTTTTCCCCTTCTCTCTTCTTTTCTCATGCACTTTTGTCATGAAAAAGTGCATGCAATTTTGTAATGTGTAATTACATGTAAAAAATCTGAAAAAATATCTCAAAGTCAAAGATGAGTCATCATTGACTAAGATATTTTTGTATTTTAATCTTTTCTAATTTTGAGGGTTTCTCCCTATATAATGGAGACCTCTTTTGTAAATGGATCTCTGATAATTGAGAGCAAAAACTCTATTGAAATTGAGACACTTCTTGAGACTTTTTTCTCAACTTGTAAATCATATTTTGTTGAATGAATGAGAAGCAAGTTTATTTCAAACTTTGTGTTGAAGTTATCTGTGTTATTTGGGAAATAGTTCTTATGTCCTCTTTCCTGATAATCTCTAATTTGTTCAATTTAATAAGCAAAGTGTGTGTGTTGACATTATCTGAGGATGTTTCTAAAAGATAGAAGAGAGACTTTGAGCTACTTTTATCTGTGTGATCCTTTTATCCTTTGTGGTTTCAGGTGAAGACTTTGTGCTTCGTTTCACTCTACGGTTATGTGTATTTTGAATCGGTGAAGGAGACAATGGAAGACTTTGTGCTTACTTAGGTTTCTTTTTTAACTTTGTTACATACTCCAGGTGATTTTCTGTTCTATGCTAGATACCATTCCTAAAAGAAGAGGAATGTTGTTGGCTAACGACCAAGATTTCTTTGTCTTGTTCCTTAGACATCACCTCTAAAAAAAGAGAGGTGGATGATATTATACCACCCCAAGTATTATTTTTTGATTAATTATATATACATATAGTGTATACATATTCATATGGAACCTCCCCTTGATGAGAGGAGAGATTTACCTCGTCCAGACATGGTAAACCCACACTTTTCGTGGTGTAAATATCCCTGTGATGTGGTTGATATACCTATTTTGTCTTCAGTTATTTGATGAAAAAATATTCACCCAACAAAAGTAAAGGGAAAAAAATATTCATGCTCAAGGTGATGTTAAGATAATCATTTGTCAAGTTAGGAATCTATGTCAAATGAAGAATGAAAGACTAAGGCATTATCACAATAAAGTTTGGGATTGTATTGAATGTTTTGATGCATTAAATATATTAATGGTTCCATGAGAATAAAATGATATAGCTATTTCATTTGCTATTTCATCCACTCTCATAATTCTTCACAAAGATTTCCAAGGAAATAAACACACTGTTGAGCTAGTTTTTTTGTCCACTGTTCCTGACAATGTCAATCATTGGTAGGTTTTCAATAATGATGAGTAGGTCATCTCATTCTTGGAGAAGGTGGAAAATTTTAGTGAGTTTTATTTTGAAGGAAGTGATTCCACTCCTCAAGAATAAATTTATGAAGTTAATGAGGAAAATTATGAAAAAATCTTGTAATTGAAAGGGAATAAGATTCCCAAAGGGTTGGTATCTTTGGAAAGACATTTTGATAAGCATGATCAGTTCATCAAAAATCATCAATCAGAATTTGATTCATCTATAAAAATTGAGCACATTAATATAGGAACAAAGAGTAATCCCTAAATGATAAATATTTGGAAATGTTTCTCATCAGAGGAAAGAGAAAAGTTTGTGAGACTTCTACACTAGTACATTGATGTATTAGCACATTCATATGCTGATCTAAAATAATTTTTACCTAATGAAGTGCAACATGCTATTCCTCTCAAGCCAGGATCTTAGCCTCACAAGCAAAAATAGTGGTAGTACAATCCCAAAATCGTAGTTACTATCCTTGATGCAATTCAAAAGATGTTAAATGCTCACATTATCTTTCCCATACATCACTCCACATGGATAGACAATATTATTCCCTTGAGGAAAAAGAATGGAGAGATCCACATTTATGTTGACTTCTAAAATTTTAATCAATTATCACTTAAGGATAATTACCCATTTCTAGTAATGGACCAAGTATTGAAAACTATGACTGGTTTAGAGATGTTGTATATGCTAGATGGTTTTTCAAGATATAATCAAGTGGAGGTTCATGATGAAGATCAACATAAGACAACCTTTAATACTCCATGGGCACTTTTGCATATCATAAAATTCCTTTTGGATTGATCAATGCTAGTGCTACCTTTCAAATGGCTATGGACATGGATTTTTGAGATATTATTGGTAATTTCATTGTAGTCTACATAGATGATCTAACTATTTTCTCAAAAAAGTACCAAGATCATTGTGACCATCTGTACCAAGTACCTGAAATATGTCATGAACATGGGATATCTCTTAATCCCCAAAAATTCATTTTTGGGGTTATAGAAGGTAAGTTCTTTGGACATATTATATCCAAGGAAGGAGTCAAAATTGATTTTGAATGGGTCAAGTCAATTCAAAATCTTACTCTCCCATCAAGTAAGAAAGGAGTGCATTCCTTCTTTATAAAGGTTAATTTTTGATGAATATTTGATCTTGATTTTGCTGAGAAGACATGCCAAATTATTGATATGATGAAAGGAAAATCAAATTTTCATTGAAATGCAGGAAGAAGAAATGCTTTTCATGAAATAAAGGAAGCCATTGCACTTGCTCCTATCCTATTTTGCCTTAATTATGCCAAGAAATTCATCATATATAGTTATTCTTTTGATCATAACTTATCCATAATCTTGATACAACCAAATGAAGAAGGGATTGAATCCCATATAACATTCATGAGATGCCCTTTGAAGGCTCATGAGCTCAAGTACTCATCCATGGAAAAACATGCATATGCTATGGTGAAAGTATTTAAGAATTTTAGATATTACATCCTCAATTCTCACACCATTTCACTAGTACCAAATTATATTGTTAATTATATTTTGACTCAACAACAGTTTGGAGGAAAAAGAGGTAATTGGATCACCAAAATATAATAATATGATATGGAGATCAAGCCTACAAAACTTGTACATGGAAAATGTTTGTGTCAACTCCTGGCAAAGACCAATTCAAAATAAGTACCCCGTAATGAAGGAGATATAGAAGATTTTCCCATAGTCTTGCTTGTAAGCACAATGAATGAGTGGTATTCTAACATTACTCATTTTATCACATATGGAGAATGTATAGAACATTTGTCTTGCAAAGAGAAGAGGAAAATCAAGCTCAAGGCTAATTTTTTTATCCTTTGGGATAATGGTTTATACAAGTAAAACATTGATGGTATTTTTATACATTGCGTAGATAAGGCAAAACAAATTAATTTTTTTGAATATTTCCTTGATTTAGCTTGTAGAGGACATTTTTATCCCTATTCATAGCTCATAATATCTTTTGGGCTAGATATTATTGGCTAACACTTTTTTAGGATGCATACGCTTAGGTGCGTAAATGTGAGAAGTGCTAGCAATTTATGGTGAAACCCAACTTATCAGCCTTGTCTATCAAGTCTATAGTCATTTTAGAGGTTTTTTATAACTTCCTAAAAGAGAATATCATCACAATATTTGGTGTGCCAAGAAAAATTTTAACTCATAATGCTATCTGTTTCACATCCCATGAGATGACTCAATTTTGTTTTGAATATGGGATCATTTTATCTCATACTTTTGACTACTTCCCTCAAGGAAATGGTCAAGCTAAGTCAATTAATAATAATTTGGTAACTATCATCAGGAAGTTGGTAGAATATAATCAAAGGACATGACATAAAGCATTATATGATGCATTATGGGCTGATCATATCACTCCCAAATGAGCAATTGGTATGTATTCTTTCCAACTTCTGTATGAATTAAATGTAGAAATACCCATGACATTAGAGTTTCTTGATCTTAGATTGGCTATGGAAATTGAAAATGAAATGTTTGAAAGCTCTTTAGACAAGTGTATTATGTACCTTACCGAGATAGAGGAGCAATGTACAAAAATAGTGGATCAAATTGTTGAACATTAGAGTCATGTCAAAGAACTTTTTGACAAGAAAATCTAAATCATGAGAATTCTAAATTGGGGATCTAGTCCTCCTATGGGATAAAATAAGAGAGCTGAAAAGAATTCATGGGAAAGTTTGATTCTATATGGAGGGGTCCTTTTCTCATTCATCAACCAATGGAGAACATAGTTTCTTCTTAGCATACCTAGATGGAACACCATTACCACTACCCTACAATGGGAAACATCTAAATCTTTACACTCATTAAAGTTATAGACAAGTTTGTACATTTTGTATATATTTGTATATTAGTTTTTATTTTGTTTTTTATCTTCTCTATCACTTAACTCTATATCCCAATGGAGAAAGGCACTTAGAGTTTAGGGATTCTCTTTCCTTCAAGCATTTCAAAGAATGTTTGAAGGAAATTCCCTAGTTGGAGCAAGCTATTATCCTTGAATTTAGTAAGCTCAATTCATGGGATAACCCCTATGAAACTTTTCTGTCTCATAGACCATGAGATTTAACCATGAAAAATGAGGAAAATTTTTACCTCTTTGAATTTTTTTTCTCAAGAAAGTTGATCTTTTGAGGGAATTTTGCATCTCATGTAGTTTGAAGATTTTTCTCTAAACTACCCTTTATTTCTTTTTATTCAAGTTCAAAGAATTTTCCTGACTTTGCATGTGTTTTATGTTCTTTGTGATGAGTCAAAAAATTTCTCCAACATTACATATGTAAGTTTAGGGAATTTTCTTGATATTGTATATGTAAGTTTAGAGAATTTTCTTGACATTGCATATGTAAGTTTAGAGAAATTTCCCAACATTACATATGCAAGTTTGGAAAAAAATTATAGATTTCATGTACATGAGCACTATTTTTTTTGGACTTTGCATGCCCAAATTCAAAATTTTTATCTAATCCTACACCTAGGCACACCACTATGCTACTAATTAATATGTATTAATTACCCTTCCTATATATATTTAACCTACTATCATTTTTATTTTTAACCTTTGTTTTCTCTCTCTTCATCATTTTTGTGCTCAAGTGCACATCCCAGCTACAATTTTAATTCTCATCCATGTCTCACTTCACTAACCTCATGATCAATTAGATTTTCTATTTTGATTGTTTTCATGCTTCAAAAACACCTATTTGTGCTGATTTTATCTTGTTTTAAGTAAGTCTCCCTTTTATCTTCTTCATTTTGTATATTTTGCTAAGATTGTTTCATTTCTTATTTTCTATTTTAGGGTTTGATTTTATCTCCTCAAACATTTTTAAACCCCTCACTTTCTTCATGAATTATAGATAATGTGCCTCAAGATGCATGGAAGAGTGATCTTCTATGTCATCTAGTGCACTTTGGAGAAAATTCTCTGAAGTGCACATTGTACTTTTCCTCCTGTGTGCTTAGGATAATTTTCTCTGAAGTGCATGTCACTCGATGAACTTTAGAAAAAATTATCTAAAGTGCATATTTCCAATTCCCTAGTGCACTCTAGATATTTTTCTCTAAAGTACACATAACTAGGTGCACTTTAGAGAAAATTATCTAAAGTGCATGTATGTTTTCCTCTCTCATGTAGTTTATATAATTTTCTCTAACTTACACCTAACCTTTTCTTATGTAGTTTAGAAAAAATATCTAAATTACACCAAAGTGCTCTATTCATCATGTAGTTTAGAGAATTTTCTCTGAACTACATATTTCTCGAAAAATGATGAAAAATGCTAACTCTAGATAATCAATTTTTTTTACTTATAACTATATGATCAATGTCAAACATTTCTCTAAACAAGAAGATAATGAGATTAAAATATCAGGGTCTGTTCTCATTATCTATAGTTGATTCAAATGTGGATCAAATTGGGGAGATAGAGTTTGGTCATGTGGACATGATTGAGTTTCTATAGAGATTGGGAAGAGAATCCATTGTACCTCATATGTATCCAATACTTAAAAGTGAAATCCATTTGGTTGTTACACTTCTATTATTATCACATGATTCTAAATTCATCTTGACCATGGTAGCACACTTTGATAAATATAGAAAATCAGTCAAGTATTTAGATGGTAAGGTGATCATTCACCTTGATGAAGAATATTTTGATAAAAATTTTCACCTTTCCAAGATTGAATAATATTTTGATTTAACTAGGGAATCAAATCAAGAATACTATGATAGAGATCTTGAGAAATGTAAGAAACATATCAACTCCAAATGGCTAAGACTCCTAAACCCATCATTGCTATATGGCCCAAATGTTTGGATCATAGTGACTTTTTAGAGGAGATAGGAGATTTGATTAATCTCATTAGTAGAGTGAAAGGATTGTCTACTTCAAACATTTTTCAAGAATGGATGCATCAATACATTCTAGTTATTAAAAGAAACAAGCAAAGGAAATTTTGGGGTAAATAAATCAGTAGTGCTATTTGTCATCATCTCTCTAAGGTAGCTTCTTCAATCAAGTTTTATATGACTTCATATCTTATATATGCTGCAGCCAGTATGAAGTCTTTCTTGGGTCCAAATTATGCCAGTGAAAGGAAAAATGTTCCTGTATATGAGCATTATCCATAGATAACTCTAAAATAAAGTGTCAATAATTATATGAGAGTTAACAATGCTTTCTTCTATACATTCATTTGCACTCATGAGAAAGAACTTGAAAATAAGAGTGTTTTAGACCAAGCATGGGCATATGTCAATAGGTTTGGATGTATTTTCTTATAATTCCCAACTTTTACATATATCAGGGTAGGAGGATTTGATGAATAACCTTACATTATACCCAAATATTCAAGTGATAAACTAATACTAATGGAGATGTGTATACAAGTGATGAACATGCGTAAAAAACAATCAAATGCTCACAAGAGAGGTTTCAAATTTATAATCAGTATTGGTCAGTACACAATTTCCACCACTCTAAAGGCTAAGACTACAGAAACCAAAATGTAGTGGATTATGCTTATAAAACTCAAAAGTAGAGAAAACTTTGATTACAAAATGATGAAGGATAATTTCAAGCGTAATATCACTCATATACACAAAATTGAAGATATTTAGGTAGAATGCAGAACTGATGAAGATATAAGGAGACTTGATTATAGTCACCTTACTGATGATCAGATTGTCAATTTGGAATTGGAAAATATTTTTGGGGATCTGATAGATGATGGCAATATATTTGATCCTTCATATGAGGAAAATTAAGTGCCTTCAACTCCTCTCCATTCTATCCAATGGTTAGTTAAATAATCCATTTATATTAGAGATAGATTTCAATGTATTCTTATAAGAACTAATTCTTAGTTGGAATCTAAAAGCATTAAGTTGAAACATTTTAAGAATAGTTCTGAGGAAGAGTATGATGAAGAAACTATTAATAAATGAGAGGAGATAAGAACCAAAAAATAAAGAGGATCTCTCTACTTCCAAAGAAAATCCAAAATTTATGTTTGTTAGTAAAGGAAAGAAGAAAGGCAAAGAAGCAAGTTTCAAGGAAAGTACTCAAGTGGAGAAAAAATAAATCCTAATTACAAGTGAGGTACCACCTCAATCAACAAAATCACAAGTATCTCATCCAGTGCTTCAATAGTGTATACAACCAAAGACTACTCAATCAGAGGTTTATTTGGCTAAAACATCTCATGCCATGGTTTCACACGTAACATTTTCCATAGTTATTCTTATGATTACCACTATTCAACATGATCATGTTCTTTCTCAAATTGTTATTTCACCTCCATCTTCACCTCCTAGTGCCACATTTTTTCAAGTTCCTTCACAAGGTACACTAGACCAAGTTTTTGATTCATTTTCAAATCTACCCAATCATTTAGAGTCATTGGGATCCCCAAGTAATTTATATTTCACCCAACAAGATATGGAAAAATTTATGTCTATACCTTATTCAAAGACAATAACTTAGGTTATTATCACTCTAGTGTCCAAAATTTCAATAAGAGCTAAAGTGGTAGTTAATCCAACCCAAACTCCACCTATTATTACTACAATCCCATTAGTGTCAACCCCATTACCAAATACCTCTATCACACTGCCTTCTATTCCACTTACTTCACAATTCATTATCCCTCTACAAGTATCCCAAGATTTAACATCCTCTATCCAAGGAGATCCATATCCTCTTCTTCTTTGGCTAGCATCACAAGCACATAATAATAATAATAATAATAATAATAATAATAATAATAATAGTAATAATAATAATAATAATAATAATAATAATAATAATAATAATAATAATAATAATAATAATAATCAAGTAATGGCACCGAAATACTTTGATTTTTTAATCTTACGTCAATAAAGCCCAAAATAGCAAATAAAGCCAAAACTACATCAAGGGTAATTTTTAAATCTAGATATAAGTATGCTAAAGTGTATTACCTTATAAAGATAAAAAAATTGAAGATATTCAAGCATCCAAATATGTAGAGGGATGAATACATCTTTGGAAACAAACTCATGAAGGTGTGAAGGAAGATTTGCAAGCAACAATGGCCTCCTTGATCAAGAGATATGATAAAGACAAGATGATCAAAGATTAAATCAAAGTACAAGTAGAATAAATAACCTTTGATTTACTAAAAATCACCCAATATTATGAGTCTATTTATCCTATTATTCATGAAAAAATGGATAAGGTAATTCAACAAGTAGAGAAAATTGGATCTCGGGGTCAAGAGGTTAATGCCTGGATTGAGAGATTAACAACACAAGGTACTTAAAGGTTACATTTTACCATTGGATTTTTGAAATACCTAATTGAAATGAAAATATAAATTCATAAAAAAATTAAAACATTCACTCAAGATTTTGAACTTTCTAAAAATGATATTGATACATGGACTCAACTATGCAAATTCAAACTAGAGCTTTTGGTTGAGCAGAAGGTCATTCTTAACATGAAAATGTTCATTGAACACATGGAAGATATGAAGAATAAAAGAGAATTTATCAAGAATATTGTTAAATATCTCAAAATAATTTAATATATGTGTGATAATAATATGTTATATCTTATGGATAAAATTAGAGAGTTTCCCTGCCAAGTTAGAAATGACTTTCAGGAAATTCTGCCTGTGGAGATTGTTATTCAAGAGTTTACATCTATGTTTCAAACAAATATTGAAATAGGTTCTTTAAAACTGAAATATATTTATAAATTTATTAAATTTCATGGAATTATGGATAAATTACAAAAAATCTTGTACAAAATTAGGGATTTGCCAGTCAACCTAGAAGATTCTATCATAAGGGTACTTTCCATTTCCAAAAGTACGTCCAACCCAAATAATAGTGAGGTTCAATATATATTGAATAGATATGATGAATTTTTATAAAATAATAAAAAATAAGACATTATTATGTTTAAGGACACTTAGTTTACTTTTGTAATTTTCCATATGTAGTTTTGTTTAATGTTAATTACATGTAGAAAAAGTACATAGTCCTAAGTCAAATTGGACTCTATCAATGAATAAGTTAATGTATTTATGTTTTTCCTATTTTTTTTCATATATTATATCTATAAATAGGAGGATTATATTTTTATTAAGGATCAGTATTTGCTATAGAGTGGAAATGCTATTGAATTGAGAAACAATTTTGAAACTTTGTGTTCATATTGTAAATCAAGAATTCATTCAATATAAGAAAATCAAGTGATCTTCCAAAATTTGTGTTGAAATATACATGTGGTGTATTTGGAATGTTATTTTATATTTTCCATTATAGTTTATTATGATTTTATTGAATTAGGGTATGAAATTTCTATAAGATAGAAGGTGCTAGGAAGCTGAAATTAGAGTCTTTGAGCTACTTTTAGTTACTGGGTTTATGATCATATTGAAGGTGAATTAATAAAGATAATTTGGGCTGTAATTTATTATTATTTAATAATTTTAATATTTATGGAGATAAAGTGAAGACTTTGTGCTTCACTTTTTTATATCTTTTAAGTTTACTCAGCTAGTATTATTCTATTAATCTTTTGGCTAACAAATATGAATATCTATTATATTTGGTTCATCAATTGATCTTATATTTTCAAATTATATAAAAAAGAATGGAATAAATTTTTTGATTGAATATCAATTCTTAAAAAAGAGAATTGGATGATATGACAACACCCACTATTATAGAATTATTATAAATAACTGTAAATAATTAAGTGTTGTGTTAGTTAATAATAAAAGGGAGCCTCCCCTTATCTTAAGGAGAGATTTTATCTCATCACAATATGGTTGAATTAACCATTTTGTTACCATTTTTTTTATAACAAAATATTCTCCCAACAAACATCATATATCCCAATTACAATTTAAAAGAAATATATTCTATCTAACTTGGATATTACCCTCCCCCATTCTTTTATTAAACTAGTTGTATGAATATTCACACATCATCACATCCATAAGGTTATTACTTTTTATGAAATCATAAAACTCATCCATGATATCACTATATTCTTGGTTACCCCCATTTTACCCTTATGATATAAAGGTATGTTGGAGTTTCCTACCACCATCTAGTCCCACTTATAAGAGAGGGATATGAAATAAGAGAGCTCTTTTATTAACTATCCCCTTCTAGTTTTGAATTCATGGCATAAATATTTAAAAAACCATTTCTTATTTGAGGTTAAACAAGTGAATCCTATCGCTAAATGGCCTTCTTGTCCTATAAAAAAATAAGACCTCCAGATGCACTAGAGACCCTTGAGCATAGATAATTAGCTTATTTCTAAATATAGTTTTTCAAAATTTCAAAGTATTCCAAAGGAATCTTGGGTTTTTGAAGGATAAGAAAACTAGGTTTTTGAGCTAATCTTATATTTCTAATTAATGTTTGTTTCTTAGTGTTATTAATCACCTTACATTACATGATATAATATTCATGAAAAAGAGGAGGAAACAAACCTACCTTGACCCAATATGCTCTTAGGCTCAAGACCTCCATCATATTTTGATCTAGTTCTCACACCCTAGGTAAAGCTTGGGGAAGTGTCCTTGCTATTAAAACATTGTTAGGTATAAATTAAAGTAGGAAAAGTGGTGTCCTTCTTCCTAAGGTCCCCAATGACATTTTACAAAACCAAAAAAATCTTTTATCCTCTTTATGCTCATATTGTTTGATGACATTACCACCCTTATCCTTTATTGAATTCATACTGGAAGATGGCATCACAATGTTCAAATAGACTCCATTCCTTTTAGTAAAAAAAACATAGGTTGGATAAAAATGCTATACATGGTAGGGATTCCC
This sequence comes from Torreya grandis, assembly GCA_037957365.1. Taxonomy (NCBI): domain Eukaryota; kingdom Viridiplantae; phylum Streptophyta; class Pinopsida; order Cupressales; family Taxaceae; genus Torreya; species Torreya grandis. Next base: position 412,270 of record JARHVA010007472.1, read on the forward strand.
TCTTATTATTATTTAAGGAAGACTTGTGAAGATTGTTAATATTTAAAACTTTATTCAAACCAAGGTTCTTCTCTAGAAGAGATCCTTCCAACACCACTCTATGAGTTCTTCAAGAAATCTTGCCTTCCTCTCCCTAATTAGGACAATCTAGAAATTTATGCCCCCATAAATCACACACACTTACATATCATATCCTCATTACCATACATGATATTTTGAACCCATTTACAATATTAAGATCTAAGTTAAATATATATTATAACTATCTTTCCTGTCTTAAGCAAGATACAAACATTGGTAGTGACAAGGTGTTTTCTAGACAATAAGACTGTAAAAAATTTGAGTGGGTTGAAAATAGACTTATAAACCCATAAAGCTACCTATTTTTGCCATTATTCTAGTGATAATTAAGGAAGGTTGATCCATATTAGGTGTTCTTTCAAAATTCTTTAAATAAATCAATTCCTAGTCTCTATCTAGCAATGAATAACTAGGATTTCCCCATAAACTAAGGACCTTCTATAGAAACATTTAATAAATATTCTTCACTTATAAACTTCACCAGAATTTTTTTTAACCTTCATATTGTTATAATAATAATATTTAATTTTATACCTCCAATAGTTGTCATATACTTAGATTTAATATATCTCAATCGAATATTAGTATAATCTAAATTTATTGAAATGGCTGACTTTTTAGATTAGTTTACTCCTTAGTTATTTAAACTACTCTCTTCTTGTTAAAACTTGTTTTAAAATAGGGTTGATAACTTAATATGTTAGTCATATCCCATATAAATACTCCATTAATGAATTTATTAGACACAAATAGGTGCCCCTAACATCCCATATAACTAGGATCTACAACCTCCCAAATGGTTTTTTCATTTTATAAAAGACTTGAAAGAATCAATTTATATTAAAAAAGTGACTAGATGATTTTTTTCATAAAGCTACTTATAAAAACATTTTACAACATGTTTTTGATATCAACCATCTAACCATAGGATTTTTGACTATATTTTCATGGTCTTCTTAAGGCTAATAGTGAATAAACTAATACATGAACATAAAAATGTTGATGAAAAGAATGATGGGTGTACCATGGTTACAAACAAGAAATGTGCCACTAGGAAAAAAACCTAAGTTGACTAATCCCATTTCCAATATCAAACTATAAAAATCTATGAAAATATGAATAATGTTTTTCCTCATCCCCTATTTTTGATTAATCTTAGTGCCCATGGGATACCCATCAGATCCATATTTTTAAATAAAATCATATATAATTAGGAATTTCAATTGTTACTACTTCCTTAGATAACAGACATACCATGTAGTGATCAGATAGTCTACATCACAATGGTAGTGACTCACCTCAAGAAGACAATTGGACTAAACTCTACTCAATCTCAATAGGATATTTTATATTTTCACACCTATAACCATTATTGATACATCATTCTATTACATGATGTTTAGAGATAGAATATGATGATGTGATATAAGGCCCAAGAGGATACCTCATGGAAAACATACTCAAACAAATTAAATAAGGTTATGAATGAAATTAAATTATGAATGATATATGATATGAAGGTGTAATGTGTTAAGGAACAAGGAAATCAAATAAGACATTGACAACCAATATATAAATATAATAGCAAAGATATATAATGTTAAGTTTTATACAATATCCAAGAGATCATATGTGTGTTTTCCATGTATTACCTAACCTCACATATCTTATTTTTAATATCCTTCACAAAATGTAAGTGTAAATTAATATAAAATGGAGGGAAATGAAGTGTCAATTAAACTATTTAAATAATTTGTAGTGATCAATTCATAACCGATGAGTTTTCTAGCATAACTAAGTGTTCGTAATAATGAGATATGATTTATAGTAGTAATTATGGGAGATATGTGGTAATAAATAAGTGGATCCTAATCTTTAAAATTGTCATGTAGGGGAGGATCCCAATGTTTATGCTACTTAAAGTGGCACAAGGATAGATATGTAATAATTATAAACTATGGCAAGACATAATGGCCCATATCATCATGGATAAATCACTCCTTGTTGGGGAGTAATGATTCTCATTTCATGTAGTTATAGAAAAATATATGAAATAAATTTTGAAACATGTGTTTGTTTAAACAAATTTCCTTAGGAAGGAACTTTACCTAGTTTGAAGATCTTAAATAAAGGTATCTCTTGTTGACGTGTTTGTTTGAATTAATAAACAATGATTTGATATGATTTTCATTGGATGATAAAAATGGATTATCTATATATGTAGAATAGTATTTAATGTATCTAAAGTATCCAACATATGAGAAAATTAATGGCACAATAGTTTTATATTAAATATTGAATGTAACCTAAGATAATAAGGAAGACTGAGTTTAAAATATTTATATCCTAATTTATCTATGATACTATAGGGCACATGATGAATTTGGTGAATCTTAAAATAAGGTCTTATTATTATTTCCTTATGTATGCATAACTATAATTAATCACAAACTTGGGAGATGTCTGGTGTATAATGTTTGTCATGGTGTTTCTTGTGCTTATAATTATCCTATTACAGAATGATTTGCACTTGTTATTGATTATGATGAATGTGATTTATGAATTTAAAAATATTATAAACTTACTTAAGAGATAATTTTTTTTTGTATGATTGAATGAGATAAGCTATGTAAATGGGCTCTATAGGTTA